>BSBK01008545.1:185000-242500 GCA_027943335.1 Chamaecyparis obtusa | reverse complement strand
ACTTTATCAGCTAAACTAATCATTTAATTCCTTTTTGTTTTGCTCGGTTAACAAAGAAATGCGTCAATGAACACAAGCTCAGTTAACACTATGCTCGGTATACACTACACTCCGTCGGTGTATACTGGAATGCTTTATTTACCAACAACATTGCTTTGTGTCTTTCAGCTCTATTCTTCATCATATATGAATGCAACATAATAAAGTCAATATCATCAATTCATAGACTTTTCAAAAAGTTACTTAGTGTATTCCTTATCCTCATCTGATATATAAATCTTCCTCATGTAGATATTTCCATTCTTCATCTCTTTCACCTTTCTTCAAATGTGTCAGTATATTAACTTACAAGATAAGTACTATCAAGCTAGTTGACATCAATGATAACATAATATTGATTTAATCATCTTGCATATCTAATTAGCAACTCCTTAGTGATCTTAAATCATAGATTCTTCATTCAGTGTTCTAAATCAGTTGTAGTTCATCAATCTCTCCCTTTGGCATTGATGGCAACTCAAGTAATATGGATTGTACCATACACATACCAAACATGTATTCTACAACTCTGTAAACAAATGCTTTGCTAAGCTCATACAAAATTAATATGTTTAATCACTACGTTACTAAACAGTATTATTAATGCAACTTTGACATTATGCAAATATGATCTTTTTTAGCTCTTAGATTCCTTCTTTTGTTCTCAGTAACTAATCTTCAGTGTTTTATTTCTTTTAGATTATCTCTCCCTTAGATATTTCTCATCGATACATATTGTTTCATATTATTTATCTCTCCCTTTGACAATAATGCCAAAGAAACAAATAAATAATCAGCTCTGTAGTAGCTAAGTAACTCTTTGTTTTCCAATACATTCTCTATATCTCTATATGCTGATATCCCAATCTTTTTTAGTTCTTCAAACTTAATCACAACCTTTTACAGTATCCAAAGTGTGAACTATGCTACATCAACATGTGTGATCTTCTGATAAATGTAAGCTGATGCAACATCTAGATCACATTAGTGACCGATAGATAGGGGATGGATCCCAAGTCTAGTCCTCAAATATTCAAATGTGTCCTTCAATAGAGGCTTTGTAAAGATATCTGCAAGTTGTTCTTTAAATGTAATAAATTATAACTTCACTTGCTTCTCTTGCACTTGTTCTCTTAAGTAGTGGTAATTAATTGATGTATGCTTTGTCTTAGAGTGCATCACTAGATTCTTTGATATATTGATAGCACTTGTGTTGTGACAATATATAATCACCGGGTCAGTGATTACCTCATTCATTCCTTCCAACACTTGCTTGATATATGCAATGTTTGAGCAATTAGTAGCAGCAACAACATACTCTACTTTAGCTGTAGACTGAGAAATACAAACCTTCTTTTTACTTGTCTAGGTTACAAGTCTTTCACCAAAAGAAGAATGCTCCTCTGGTGGTGCTTTTTCTATCATCCACATTTCCAACCCAATCAGCATCGGTATAGACCATCAGTTCAAACTTACCTTCCTTAGGATACCATAAACCATAATCCTCTATCTTTTTCAAGTATCTTAAGATCCTTTTAGTAGCAATCATGTGTGATTCTCTAGGATTAGCAGAAAATCTAGCAACAATTCCCACAACATGTGTTATATCTGGTCTACTGTGAACTACATACATTAGCTTACCAATAATGGATTAGTAAAGTGTCTGGTGTAGCTCTGTAGTTTCATATTCCTTAGTCAGTTTACATCCAGTAGCCATTGGTGTTCCCACAGGTTTTACATCTTCCATGCCAAATGTCTTCAAGACCTCCTTTATGTACTTGGACTATGTGATGAATATCCCATCACTCTGTTGAATCACTTGTAGTCCTAGAAAGAATTTAATCTCTCCAAACATAGACATTCCAAACTCATTTCTCATGTCATCAGTAAAAGATTTACATACATGATCTTGATCTCCAAAAATAATATCATCAACAAAAATTTTAACAATAAGAATAGTGTCATTAGTATCACCTTTCATGTACAAATTGTTGTTTTCACTATTTCTTACAAATCCAATACTTAACAAGTAAGTATGCATCCTTTCATACCAGGCTCTCGGTGCTTGCTTCAAACCATATAAAGCTTTGTGTAATCTACATACCATGTTTCTATTGTTTGGATCAACAAATCTTTCAGGTTGTTCTATGTAGACCTCTTCTTCAAGTATACCATTTAGAAATGCTGACTTCACATCCATTTGATAAACCTTAAATTTCTTGTGTGCAGCATATGCAAGTAGCTTTCTAACTCCTTCCAATCTAGAAATAGGTGCAAATTTCTCACCATAGTCAATGCCTTCTTCCTGTGCATATCCCTTGCATACCAATCTCGCTATATTTCTTGTCACTTCACCATTTTCATTCAGTTTGTTCCTGAATATCCACTTAGTACCAATAACATTTTTATCTTTAGGTCAGGGTACTAAGGACCAAGTTTTTTTCTTCTCTATTTGTTCTATTTCCTCTTCCATTTCATTAACCCATTCTTCATTCTCTAATGTAACTTTCACATTTTTTGGTTCAAATTCACAAACTAGACATGTACCTTGTCTTTCTTTGCTTCTTGTCTACATGCCAGCTTGTCTATCTCCAATAATTCGTGTCTCAGGATGATCTCTTCTGACAAAACTAGCTATTACTTGGTTTCTCCTTTCTTGTTCATCCTGTTCAGGTTCATGTGCTTGCTCGGTAGCTCCATCTTGTTCGTTAGTTTCCCTTTCCTGTTCCTCGGGGTTATTTTCCTATTGACCGGTTATCATAGGTTGTAACTTTGGTAGATAGTCAGGAAGTTCAGTGTAAGTGAATCTACCATAGTCTTCCAGTTCCTTTCTTTCCTCTATGTTCTTGTCATCAAACTCATCAACACAGACATTAGTACTTTCAATTATCTTATTTGTAACCTAATTCAGACATTTGTATGCTTTACTCATAGTAGAATATCCTAAGAATATTCCTTCATCACCTTTTGAGTCAGATTTCCCATTTATCTCATCTTTTAGAATAAAACATTTGCTTCCAAAAATCTTGAAATAACTTACAGTAGGTTTGTGTCCAAACCATAGCTCATAAGGTGTCTAGTTGGTGTCCTTCTTCAGTTGTACTTGGTTAAGCACATATACAGTTGTACTGACAACTTCCCTCCAGTATGTCTGAGAAATATTCTTTTGTAGCATTAGTGTCCATGCACAGTCAATGATTGACTTGTTCCTTCTTTCAGCAATCCCATTCTGCTGAGGTGTTCTCGGTGCAGAGACCTGTCTTTTGATACCATGCTCATTATAGAAATTAGTAAATTCATCAGAGATAAATTCACCTCCTCTATTAGATCTTAAGCATTTTAAATCTTTTCCAGTCTCTTTTTCTACCTTTTCCTTATACCACTTAAACATCTTAAATGCTTTAGATTTTTCTTTTAAGAACATAACTGTCATCAGTCTAGTATAGTCATCAACAAAGAGAATAAAGTATCTATCACCGTAATAACTCTGAGTTCTCATAGGACCACATAGGTCAGTATGAACCAACTCAAGTATCTTCTTTGTTGAGTAGTCTTTGCTTTTAAAACTAGATGTAGTCATCTTACCCTTTTGACATTCATGACACATTGCATGATCCAGTTTTGATAAGTTAGGCAGGCCTCTAACTTTTTTTCTCTTACTAATCTTGATCATGTTATCAAAACTCACATGACATAACCTTTTATGACACAACCATGCATCTTGATCCTTCATTAATAAACAAGAAGACTGATCAATATCAAGATAAAATAGATTACCTCTAGATTGTGTACCAGTTCTAACAAGTCTTCCTCCATCATCATAGATTCTTACCTTTCTAGTCTCAAAAGCAAGTCGGTGGCTTGAGTTATTCAACTATGCCACACTTAACAAATTATATTTTATTCCATCTACCCAGTATGCATTTTCACATTTTATTCTATCATTAATCATCAGTGAACCTTTACCTCTTACCATACAGGGTGCATCATTTCCCATCCTTATAGATCCTCCATCATATTCATCAAGTAGATCAAATTTCTCTATATCACCATTCATATGATGTGTACAACCACTCTCTATGATCCATGTATCATTTTTTCTTACTTTAGAGATCAGTGTTGTTTCTTCATGTTTCTCTTCTTCCTCTGAATCATCTTTCATAGCAACAAATACTACTTCTACATCATCATCAATGTCAGATTCATATTCATATTCTTCAGCTATGTAACATACCTTTTTCCCTTTTTCATAGCTATCTCAGTTATCTCTATTGTTGTGTCGGTAGCCTCTATTGACTCTTCTCCCCTAGCTTCCTTCAGATCGATCTTTGGATCTATCATCATCTTTCTTATTCGGACATCTAGCAGTGATGTGGCCAACTTCTTTACAATTAAAGCATGCCAAAGGTAGCTTACCTCTATACCTTCCTTTACCCTTGGGTAATCTTTTGGCCATAAGAGCTTCAAGCTCATAAAGCTCATCATCGGTACCACTATCACTATCATTATTCTTACTATTCCTGCTACTAGACTTACCAATCTTCAAAGAGGACATGAAAGTAGATTCAACAGAAGGTACAACACTGTTGTCAAAATTATTCAATTCAAAGGTTGTAAGCTTACCGATCAGTGTGTCAAGGGTAAGGTTGGATGTAGCCCTTGTTTCATGAATTGCAGAGATCCTGATCGCATAAACTGGTAGTAAAGTTTTGAGAATTTTGCTTACCACTGTTTCATCCTCAATAACTCCATTGGATTATCTAATAGCATGTACTACCTCTTTTAGTCTATTTATGTATTTCACAATGTTCTCACCTTCTTTCATCTTCATATCATCAAATCGACCTCTTAGGCTTTCTGCTCTGGCTCTCTTAACATTCGCATCTCCACTATATATTGGAGTCAAATTATCCCACATGGCTTTGGTAGTTGTGCATCCCTTAATGTCTTCAAATTCAGCATCGGTATAGGTAGCAATAAGTTCCATCATAATAATATTGTGTTCATGCATGTCCTTCAGTTGATCAAGTGTCAAGGGACCAATGGTCGGTTGTATGTAACCATTCTCCATCAGTTCTAGTGCAGAATTCCCAATTCCAGATATGTGTAACTTCATCTGGCTCTACCATACTATGAAGTTCTCTTTGTTCAGTCTTGGAACTTCCCTCTTATACATCTTGAGACCTTTGTGCTGGAGTCCTTAAAACTCTATTCTAAGCAACCACAACTCTAATACCAATTTTTAGAATAACTGAGAGGGGGGTGAATCAGTTATCCAGTGTCCCAAAACAAAATCTATAATCCAAAACAAATTCTTCAACTTCTGCTACTCGGTAAACATAAAATACTTTCACCGTTTGTGTTTTTACCAATTGTCAGTTTAAAACTTATAGTAGTTATTGATCAAATCTAACATGTAATATGAAAAGTATGATAACAAACAAATATCACAATCAACACATAACACAAGAGATTTAATGTGGAAACACTGTGAAGGGAAAAACCACCTAGGACCGGCAACCCAAAAATGTTCACTCTTATGAAGTGAGGTTGGTGAAGACCCAACCCTATTAAAGGTTTACAAACACACTATTAGGTGTGACCTTGTTAAAAGATTTTAGACCAGAAGTTATCATCCAACCAGTAGTCACTCTGGGGTTGACATGATAAAAATGTTCACTCTATGAATGAAACATCAAAAAGACCTTCTTAGTCCACTCGGTTAAAGGGATTTGACTGTGTACAATGGTTAAATATGTAACAATAGATGATCTACTTTGAAACAACTTCAATTATAGTTTATAGATCAATGTTTAGCTCATTCAAATCTTTCTGATCAATATATCACTTCAGATTCAGTATTATATAAACTTACTGTCCATCGGTAATTACTCTCTGTAGCTCGGTAATTATTCTATAGTTCGGTTCTCACTAACCAATATGATCAGAATGCATGAAAAATCCTCCACTCAATAATTCTACAGTATCTTCTTTCTCTGACGTCTCTCAATAATGAAACCAATGTCTCTTATATAGACAAGTAAATCCTTTTCTTTTTGTCCATCAAATTTTGCCACTTAATCTTATTCATTGATTTTTCTGCTCTAACCTTCTTCGCTTGATGTGTCAGTAACACGTTTCAATCTGCTCCATTAGATCTTTCTTGAATTATGTTAGCCATAGATCTTCATAACAAAACTTATATGTTACCTCGATTTCATACACTTTACAGCTCATCACTTTATCAGCTAAACTGATCATTTAATTCCTTTCTATTTTTCTTGGTTAACAAAGAAATGTGTTGGTGAACACAAGCCTGGTTAACACTACACTCAGTATACACTACACTTCGTCAGTGTATACTAGAATGCTTTATTTACCGAAAACACTGCTTTGGGTCTTTCATCTCTATTCTTCATCATAGATGAATGCAACATAATAAAGTTGATACCATCAAGTCATGGACTCATCAACAAGTTAGTGTATTCCTTATCCTCATCTAATATATACATCTTCCTCATGTAGATATTTATGTTCTTCATCTCCTTCACCTTTCTTCAGATGTGTCGGTATAGTAACTTACAAGATAAGTACTTTCAAGCTAGTTGACATCAATGACAACATAATACTGATTTAATCATCTTGCATATCTAATCAGCAACTCCTTAGTGATCTTAAATCACAGATTATTCATTCAGTGTTCTAAATTAGTTGTAGTTCGTCACAAACTTCTAGAGAGGCCGACATATATGAAATAAATTCCCATTAAGTGAAAACCCCTAGAAATGGACCCATATTAAATATAATTTGAAGATTTAACATTCTAAAGCTCGAAACAACCGACCCAGAAGTGGGAAAACAAACTTTTGAACTTCTCACATCTGACAAACTTTCCTATGAAAAGGGGAACCTAGCTCAAGGTCGAGGTCGACGTTCACCTTGGTCAAAGTTGAGGTTGAATTTGACCTATGTCAAGGTCAAGATCAACCTTGACCCAGGGGTTCAGGACCCCTGGAAAATGAGCTAGGAGAGGAAAACAATGCCTGGGGAGGCCTAGACAGAGCCCTAAACAGGCACAGAAGATGGGAAGGGGGTAGAAAACAAGGGACAACATGATGAAGGCACAAAACCCCCTAAGGAGGGCTAAACACTCTTGAAATGGAATTTCTTCCATTTTAAGATGATACATTAAGCCCCCACTTTAGCAGGAGTATGGAAATCGAATATGCTCACAGTAACGGAGAAGAAAGATTCAAGTGGATTCACAATGAGATAGAATAACACTTAGTTAGGGATAGAAGCCCCCAAGCTAAGGATCCTAACTTAACATACACGTAGGAGGGTGTGAAAACAAAAAAAAAGACGAAACCTTAAACTAAAACAAATGCAAATAAACTAGCAAAGGAAACCTTGCTAAGAAAATGTTTCCTATACTAATATCATATTTGGAAATCTATGATCAAAGAATAAATGATTACATAAGAAAGACATGAGAAACACTATAAATAACATAGCTTAATGATCCAGTCCTACTAGCATGTGTGTGCTAAAATATTGTCACACTTCTATGAATCCTTACATGCAAGAAAACTCAAGAATGAGCCCTCACAAATCGATCCATAGCTCCCTAGGCATGGAGTGCAAGGATTTTTAAGAATGCTCTCAGCTAGAGCTATTAAACCTATAACCTTGCTAGTAAACCATGCAATGGGAGATTCAAGGAAGACAAGGGAAAGAATGCCAATATCTCCAATGAAGCCAAATGTATGCAATGCAAAGCAAATCTATATGACAATGCAAGTTAATCTATTGCATAAAAGGAAATCTAAGCTAAGAATGAAGCTATGAAAATGCAAATACTATGCATGAAAATGAAATCTAACTATAAAGCAAGAAAGCCATGATGATGCAAGAATGAAGACAAGAAAATAGAGTGTTGATGAAGATCCAAGATGAATGCCAACAATGCTCCAAATCTTCAAACCCTAGATGCAAGAATATCTCCAAAAGCTCCAAGATGACCTAGAAAACCTGTAGCATAACAATAGCATAAAAATTTGTGTGTGCAAATGAGGAAGAGAGCTCTTCTTTTATAGGAGGTGAAAAATCAATGGACCATGGAGATTAAGAGGCAAAAGATTTAATCAACGATGGAGAAAAAAAGAAGCTTGATCCTTGTGCACAAATATCCTCCAATAGGAAAATTAGAAGCATTTACTTTATGTTGAGCATTTACTTTATGTCCATGTGAGACAAAAAGTGCTTTTCTTTTATTTTTCTTTGTAAATAAGAATTAAATGCTTTATTTGTGCAACTTAGGATAAGAAGAAAAGTGGGGCTTTTTATTTAATAAAAGGGGAGGAAATATTCCTTTTAATAAATAAAGACTTAGGATAAGATGGTTAGCCCGTAGAAAATAATCAAATAAATGATAGGACTAGGATTTGATCAAGAACAAGCAATTGATGATTTTAGCAAAAGGGACTAATAGTCTAGATGACCATTTTTAGGTGTATACATTTTCCCCTCTTTGACTAATGTGTGATCGATTTGGAAACACATTACGTCAAAGAATAAATCAGCCAAGAAGGTAAGAGATAGCCAACAAGGCAAGTAGATAGCGGCCTGACTCCAAAGAATGTAGTGCAGAGAGATAGAAAATCCTACATGGTCAGCCTGGTAGCGACAGTACTAAACACTTAGGAAAGAGATAACCAATAATATATGATGTGTCTGCCCCCTCAGGATCGAAAGTGAAATCCAGGTGGAGGGAATGCAGAAGCAAGAGCAACATGATCAAATCACTAGAAATCATAATCGAAGAAAGAGAATAGAATAACCATCGAGCAGTGAGGGTATGCCCCACACATGAGACATGGGGCATGAACCTATCGGTCCCTCAACCCGTAAACACCATAGAGAGAGGAGATTTGAACTTGGGATTTGAAAGTGAATGAAAGACTAGAAGTTGAGAGAGATGGGGATGAAGAGGTGAAGAATGCCCTAGCAAAGATCGAAGGATCAGGCCTCAAAAGGTTAACCAACTGCATGGAAGAAGGAAAAAGATGAGTTGGGTGATCAAGGTGAACTCGGATTTTGGTTTGGATCCCAAAATGAAAGGAAAATGATGTGATATGAAAGATAAGAAGTGAAAGACATGATCGGGAAGAAGCAAAAGGTGAGCGCAGTTGATTAACAAGTCCATGAAAGATAAAGGAGAGCTCTCTCCATATGCAAGATGCAAAACTAACTAACATGAACTTAAGAATGCAAGCTACATGAAAAGTGGTTTACTTGCAAGGTCACAAAGCCAATAGACATCTAATATTCATCATTGAGCATTATTGGTAGCATCGCAAGATTAAACAATACACACTAGCATAACTATGTGGATCTGAATATGATCTATATTAGATAGAAATTTGGGAATCCCACCTAAGCATCAAAGACATGCAGGTTAAGATGACTAGTGCAGTGAGATTACCTAAGTTTGATATAGAAAGATTATGCTCGCATCGAGACACAAGAAAGTCAAAATGACTATAAGCATGCACTTGCAAAATAGTCAAGGATAATACCTTGTAGGTCCATAGTGTCAAGTAAGACTAGCATAAATGCTCATGACAGTGAGGACCAAAAAAATATACCCACAAGAAGATAAAGAAATAAAACATGTTCTCATACCCTCAGTCTTCTAGCTATGCATCATCAAAAACTTCTTAGGGAGAGACCACTTAGCAAAGAAATCATCATAGATAGCACACAAAGAAATAAAGTCAAACAAATCTCAATGAGCCAAGTGCGTGTGTGTAGGTCATAGAGTCAAACTTTGAGTATCACATCTGCTAGTGAGAAATATTGCATCATCCAAGACGGCGGGAAGGATATCTGATAAGTGTTAAGAAACACTTGATGCTAGGGTAGTGTTGAAAAACACAGTTGAGGTGGTGTTGAAAAAACACCATTTGTGAGGTGCCTAAGAAACCCAGATGCACATAGAGATCCAAGATAAGCTGAAAACAACGTATGCCCCCTAGACTCAGACAAGAATCAATTCCAGGCTAGGAGAGGCAAAGTGAGAAGTGGAGCAAAGGAGCACCATGCAAAGACTGATAGACATAGGTGCAGAGGGTCTCAAGAAGCGCCTGTTTCCAGGTTTTCACCACTTGATAGATTTTTTTGCAATTTTTTCAGGACTTTTTATAATTTTTTTTTGTATTTTTGCTACCAAGGAGCCTGTTTCCAGGTTTTCACCAAGGCACTTTTTCAATTTTTTTTTTATGTTTTCAATTTTTTGATTTTTTTGGTGAGACATTATTTTCAATTGTTATTTTCTTCTAGAAATGGGTCCTCATATGAGGACCCATGACATTTTTTTGGTGAGACATTATGTTCTAAACATTGATGTATGAATTTATGCTTTTTCATTTGTAAGATGGATGTTGAAGTAACCAAGGCATTACCAACTTTGTTCTTAGCTCTAGGAATGGGTTGAAGTGTAACAGATATGAGATCATGCTTGAAGTAGTGCATCATTTTTTTGTAGAGAATCAACTTGTCATCTTTTATTTGATAATCAATATTTTTGAGCAGATTTTTAGTTTTACTTTTCTTAGGTTTGAATACCGCCACAATGTGGTTTTTTCCATCCTACCATTGCTCTTTTCTTTTGACTTGATGATTGTGATGTTTGATTGCTGATTTAATCTTTTTTGTGGCTAGTTCGCTGGTGGAAGAAGTAACAGGTGTTGATGCAAGATGAAATGAAGTGACCGGTTCAATAGCATTTATGCGAGGGGTGTCATCTCTGGTAACAAGAGAGGTTGAGCCTATAAGGTAAGCTCCAAAAGTAGCTAGATCTAGACTTGTCATAGAAGAACCAACATGGTCCACTAAGGCAATACGAGGAACAAACTCATTAGACCCCACACAAGACCCATCAACCACGTCGGGATTGTTACTACAAGAATGAACCATATCAACATCCATATCATCAGTAGATATACATTTTTCTCCCCAAAGAAGTGAAGTAGAGGGAAGATCATCTCCCATGTGAGTCATAGTGTGTATTCATGACTCATTTGTATCTATGTTTGAATTACTGAGCATGGGAGTATTTCGGGCATCTTCTCTATAGATCCACTCGTGAACAGCTTGTTCTTCTCTTTCGGCTTCAAGGATCACCATAGCAGAAGTGGAAGGTTTCCCATATGACCTAGGAGAAATAGGTATAGAAGCAAAGGAATCTAGTTTATATTCACCCATACCAAGGCTCATCATCTTAAATGATTTCTTAGTAGCAACTAGAGACGTACTAGGATCATCAGTAGGTTCATTGTGAGGAACAAATTTTTCAGTAGCAGCAAGAGCATTAATAGCAATAGTATGGTCTCCAGGAATCACAATTTCAGTGCCATTGTATGGAAATTTGACGCACTGATGATAAGTGGAAGGAATAGCCTGCATGTCATGGATCCAAGGAAGACCCAAAAGAATGTTATATGCGAGTGGAACATCCAATACTTGGAAGTTAATATCTTTTATGATAGGGCCCACTCGAATAGGAAATGTGACAAGACCTTTGGAAGATCTTTCCACTTCATCATAAGCTTTTATAGTAATCTTCTTCTTAGAATCCGCAACAAATTCTGACAAACCCAACTATTGTATGACATTGAAAGAAACAATATTTAACCCTGCACCATTGTCTATCAGGACTCGGTGGACTCGGGTATTGTAGACTAGAACATCAATGTGTAAAGCTAGATTATGCGGGTGAGCAATAGATATGTCATCTTCTACAGAAAAGGAGAGAGATAGTGGAGATGAAATGTGGTTGACCATAGCCTGAAATTGATCTAGATCAATGTCATTACGAACACATGTTGTACGTAGAGCCTTATTAAGAATCTCTCTATGTGAAGGGGATAACTGAAGCAACTCAAGGATTGATATCTGAGCTGGTGTCTTGTGCAAATGTTGGACAAGATCATAGCTAGGGGTGGCTGAAGGAGCCACTTTTTTGGAAGGTAAAGCTTGTTTGGGATTTTGCGTAGTTTTAAGGACAATCTTGGCTTGCCCCCTAGTAACAGCATTCAGTGTCTCACTTTGGGAAGATGAACTATCACGTGTTTGCAAGATCAACTTTGGCTTACCATGATTGGCTTTATTATCATCTTGAGACCTCATTATTAGAATGCTCTCAACCGGCTCTACCATGTTGATCATAGGTGTATTAGAAGGATACGTGTAATTGATCTTAGCATCATGATTCTTCTTATGTGCTTGAGAGGTTTCCCCCTTATCATGCTTAGGTAGAGGATCTTTGAAAGCTGTGTGATCAAAATTTTTAGTTAGGCCATTAGTGGAGATTGTGTCATTCTCAATAAGATCCTGAATATCATCCTTAAGCCTAAAACAATTATCTGTTGGATGTCCCTTGTTTCTGTGATAATGGTAGTAATGATCCTCTCTCCACCAATCAGGCTTATTAATCAAATCCCAATTACCAGGTTTATCAGGAAGCGTAAGATATCCATTGTCAACCAAAGTCTTGAGGATTACATCGTAAGGTTCTACCAACTTGGTATAGACTCGATTTCGAAATGACTTCTTAGGCTTATCTGTATATTGAGGTTTAGGAGCACTGTAGCATTGTCAGCTTCTTGTTGTTTTGCTGCATAGATAGCATTGGAAAGATTGAAAGTAGGCTCTTTAACTTTAGGAGCATCAACAACCCCATCATTAACAACATACTTGTTCTTATTCCAAGGTTTTTTCTTGTCTTTACCATTTCCTTTAGCATCTTTATTAATAACAATATCCCCTTTTCTTATAGCTACATCCTCAATCCAATATGCACTTTCAACCATGTCATGGAAGGAGGAGAACAGTTGCTTCCTTAGATCATAAAATAGCTCAGGCACAAGTGTGTTGATGAAAATGTCAATCTTTTCTCTTTCGGGTAGCTGATGAGGATATCGAGAATACAATGACCTCCAACATTGTAAGTAAGTTGCAAATGGCTCACCTTGATGTTGTCTTAGATTACCGAGATCTATCACAGTGACAGGTTGTTGGATGTTGTAAGAGTACTGCTGGGTAAATCGCTAAGCCAACTCATCAAAAGTGTTAAGAGGTGGTGTCAATTTTGCAAACCATTCTAAAGCTTGGCCTCTTAAGCTTCGAGGGAATAAGCATAGAAGATATGTGTCTTCATGAAGAAAGTCCATACTAAGAGCATAAAAATGATGCACATGGTCATGAGGGTCACCATTTCCATCATACTTGTCATATTTAGGAACCTCAATATCCTTAGGAAATGGGACCTTGTATAGATCTTTATCAAAAGGAAGAGCACAAATTGATTCTACAAAAGAGACCTTTGGAGGCTCTCTTTCTAATGCCATTTGGGTAAGGCATTGATTTGTCCGACGTAATTCCTCTTGAAGAACTTCCAACTCAGTTGGTACTCTTTGTTGGACAATTTGTTTGACATCATAGCCGGGAGGAAGCTTGTATCCTCTAGAAGTCATATATTGAAAGTACGGATCACCGTTACGCTCTAAAAGCTTATGCATCATTTGTTGGAAATCTACATCTTGTTCACATCTCATAAGATCCTCACTAGAAATCTCATCATTAGCCTCTGCCTCATGTTGAGAGGGAGGAGGTCTAGGAGGTGAAGAAGGCAAAGCAAAAGTTGGCCTTGGAGGAGATCTTGGTGGTGTATTGTTGCTATTGTTGCCACTATTAAAAAGAGGTCTATGCTCATGATTACTAGTCTCAGGTTGCTCATGAAATGTCCCTCTATAAGTCATGCACCTAGCAGCATCCATCCTTTGTTGATTGTGTTCTTTTTCTAAGCGTGCTTGGTTATCTTTACACTCAAAGTGTTCTTGCAAGAGTTGAAACTTTTCTTGTTCAGTCAAAGTGAGTGAGACACTATTTGTGTTTTTGGGGGTCTTGAATGCGGAAAAGAGGAAACCTCCTTTGTACCACGGGGTAGCCTTAGAATCCTCAGATTGGTCAGAACTAAAACTATTGTTGCTAATGGGCACTCGTGAGCTTCTAGTTGGAGAAGGTAACTGTGTATAATTGAACGGAGGATGACTCTCCTGCTCAAATTGAGACTGAGTTGTAATCGGCATGAAAAGAGATGTTGGTTGACTAATAGAATGAGACAAAGTTTCTCAGATTTGAGATAAGCAAAGCTAATAAAGATCACTTGTCAAAGTAGAACAATAGAGAGATGGCTCATCAAAAGTGCTCAAGCACTTATAGCAATCAATTGACTAAAGCCGAGCAATGAGCAAGAAGCTCAATAAGTAAGTAGCTAGAGAGGTAACCGTGATGTGACAAGTGATCAAAAGTAGCATTCGTTAAGCTCAAATCCAATAGTTTTAGCTCATTTGTTTCAGTCTAGAACAAGTCTAAGCATGTAGATAATAGACCAGCTTCAGATAAGAATAGAAAAAGACACTCTACGACCAGTTAAAATGCAAGTTTAGTAGCTCCAGATTGCAACAGCAACAAGACAGCAAAAAGGTTTTGGGTGACACTGTTGCAGAGTCATACGACTCTATGACCAATGAACACAAAAATCTTAGTTTTGAAGCATTTTAAAAGATCAAGTAAGTATATCAATATATTTTTATCATGGATCAAGCACATAAGACAGCAATCAAGGAGTTCAAGCAAGCAGTTGTCTTCAAACAATGAGCAAGGGGCAAAGCAACCTTGCACATGAACAAGAATAGTGACTTAGTATATCTACTCCTTAAAGATTCTACTTGTGTATGTTCTTGAAAATGTTTTAGTAGGCACTTAGAACACAAAAAAAACCTTATCAAAATGTCTACAAGGATATACATAGCTTTGCTAAAGGGATTTCTTGATATACGTAAGGTACGTGAGGCCCAAACAGCCGGGGGGAGACGGTAACCCAAATCTCCTCCTTCACTTCTCAAAGGTATAAATTTCTTTGAGGCTTAGCCAAGAGTGATATCAAACTCAATTCCCAAGAGAGGTGTCTTTCGATTCACCACTTGCTATTTATACTCCGCCAGAACATAGGAGTTAAGGTCATCCCTTGAGGTGGTGTGTCCCCAAGCAGGCCTTCTAAAATAAAAGCTAAGTAATTCACTATCAAAAGTATTTAGAGCACTAAAGGTGGAACACTTAACTCTTTAATTAAATGCAAAGTGAGTCCAAAAGTGAGACACTTAACCCTTCAAGTGAATGTGAAGCGAGTCCAAAAGTGGAACATTTAACCCTTTAAGAGAATGTGAAGCGAGTCCAAAAGTGGAACATTTAACTCTTCACACCAACTCAAAGTGAGTCCAAAAGTGGAACATGTAACTCCTCACATCAACTCAAAGTGAGCCCAAAAGTGGAACATTTAACTCCTCACATCAACTCAAAGTGAGTCCACACCTTAGAAAACAAGTGAGTTCCAAAAAGCACAAAAGGGTTGCCTAGTGGAGCAATTAACGCTTCTTTCCTGTAGACCCCTCCCCTTTAATGTAGCACTGATCTTGCAACTACAGGGCGGAAATGAGGGGCCAGTAGATTAGCGAGTCCAATAACCCAAGATAGAAATCTAGATCAATCACAAGTAATCTAAAGTTGCTTATCAATACTACTCACAAATGACAAAGGGTTGAATCAATGGAATATTTAACTTTCCAATCAAACATAGAGTGAGTCCACAAAGTGGTGCATTTAACTCCCTATGTAAACAAAGAATGAATCCATGCCCTCAATCACTCAATGAGATATTTGATATTGAAACCAAGAATTACTTAAGGTTTAAACACAAACATTCACTTACACAAACATGTATGAAAGAAAATCTATGTTCATTCATTTCCCATTAAGAGCATCAATTGAAATGTGTTCTATGAAAGCATGTAAACACTCAAGCCAAACATATGAGAGATTCAATTTTAATCCCAAGATCCAAATGTTGTAGAGTTGTAACAAAATACCTCAAGTCCAATGCAACGCGCTTAGTAGATTTCACCCTTTTTTGTTTGTTTTAAGCATTTTTCATGAAAGCAAGTCATGCACCTTCAAATGAACAAGACAAGAAAATAAGCAAATAAGATATGCAATGTATATCCAACTTATGCAAATCCTAGGGTTAGATCTAAAAATCAATTGTTAGGAGAAATGATAACCAGAAAAAAATCCAAATGATAACTCATATCATGCATTGAACAATGAAAAATAAGTGCATACCCATCACAAAATTTTATATTTTTTGCATTTGACCTAGTCAACAAGATCTAATTTTTACCATATTAATTTGGACCCTAAACCCAAAATGCAAAAAAGAGACCTCTATCAAAAAATTGAGAGCTTTCCAAAAATGTAAAAATATTAGAAAAATCTCTTCATTTGTGCCCTAGAGACCCATTTTACCAAAACAGACCATTTTTAATAAATTGACCAAATGAGCTATGATATGATTTTTAAATTAAACACACAGTGAATGGACCCCCTGTATAATTCCAAGACCTTTCCAGAAATATAATTTTTTTTGAAAAATATGATGATTTGTGCCAAAAATTGATTTTTTATGAAAAATCAAGAAAAAATCATAAAAATACAAATCACCTTTGAAAATTCTAAATTTTTTTTTGGAGCTTCTCTAATATGTCACCAACCTACAAAAAAAGTTTTAGATCAAAATACCACGCTGTTTGGGAGATATGATCAAATCTTTTAAATCTAAGGTTTTTCCATCTCCAAACAAATCTGCACAAGGGTTAGCTTTAAAAATAATAAAAAATCAGCATGTAAAAGTGGGTTGCCCCATGGTTGGCACCAAAAATGTGTGCTAAAATGTTGTCACACTTCTATGAATCTTTACATGCAAGAAAACTCAAGAATGAGCCCTCACAAATTGATCCATAGCTCCCTAGGCATGGAGTGCAAGGATTTTTAAGAATGCTCTCAGCTAGAGCTATTAAGCCTATAACCTTGCTAGTAAACCATGAAATGGGAGATTCAAGGAAGACAAGGAAAAGAATGCCAATATCTCCAATGAAGCCAAATGTATGCAATGCAAAGTAAATCTATATGACAATGCAAGTTAATCTATTGCATAAAAGGAAATCTAAGCTAAGAATGAAGCTATGAAAATGCAAATACTATGCATGAAAATGAAATCTAACTATAAAGAAAGAAAGCCATGATGATGTAAGAATGAAGACAAGAAAATAGAGTGTTGATGAAGATCCAAGATGAATTCCAACAATGCTCCAAATTTTCAAACCCTAGATGCAAGAATATCTCCAAAAGCTCCAAGATGACCTAGAAAACCTGTAGCATAACAATAGCATAAAAATTTGTGTGTGCAAATGAGGAAGAGAGCTCTTCTTTTATAGGAGGTGAAAAATCAATGGACCATGGAGATTAAAAGGTAAAAGATTTAATCAACGGTGGAGAAAAAAAAAAGCTTGATCCTTGTGCACAAATATCCTCCAATAGGAAAATTAGAAGCATTTACTTTATGTTGAGCATTTACTTTATGTCCATGTGAGACAAAAAGTGATTTTCTTTTATTTTTCTTTGTAAATAAGAATTAAATGCTTTATTTGTGCAACTTAGGATAAGAAGAAAAGTGGGGCTTTTTATTTAATAAAAGGGGAGGAAATATTCTTTTTAATAAATAAAGACTTAGGATAAGATGGTTAGCCCATAGAAAATAATCAAATAAATGATAGGACTAGGATTTGATCAAGAACAAGCAATTGATGATTTTAGCAAAAGGGACTAATAGTCTAGATGACCATTTTTAGGTGTGTTATCACTTTTTTAAATATTTTTTTGGCTCCGCTTTTTTGGCTTGGGTTTCCTCCCTCGTTTCCAAACCCTAGGTTGGTTTGTTCCTTTTTGTATTTCCGTGTTACCTTTTTTTATTCACTAAAGGTGCTAATTCACATGTGCCTTTAACCTTTTTAAGTCATACGTTTGTGGTTAGAAAGTTGTTGGCCCCCGTCCCCCTCTTCTCCTTTTTATTTCTCCAGGCCTAGGTTTTCGGTATATTTTCCTAAAGTTCTCACTAAAGCAAAATGAGTGGCTTTTGTTACACCGCAAGACCCCAGTTGTTAGTTTTCTCTGACATGTGATATAGCGACGAGTTGCCACCTGTCTCAAAGGTGGGCCCGACTGGAGGAAGAGTTTGCGGACTTTAAAGGGTGGAGAAGATCTACGGTGGTCATTATACCATTGATTTGAGATGCTTGCACGTTAAGCTTGCGGTATAGCGACGACCGTCGGATTTACTATGTTTGAAAAGGATTCGGTGGGTCCTAATAGTGCTAGGCCACTATAATTCTTGTGGTTCTTATTGGTTCTCAGAAAGCTAGGTGGCAGCTGACGCATTTTTAAAGGACAGAAAAGGATAGTCAGAAGGGACCCGCCCGTATGAAAACATGGTGCAATGTGATTTGATTAACAGGAGATGATGTGTTTATTTGTGGGGTCATGTTTTCCAAAGGGTTAATCTTCAGTTTGATCAGATGGTTCTCATTATACCGTTGATCAAAGATGTGCAGATTTTAAGTTCACGGTATAGCGATGACTGTCCGATCATCTTATAGACTTAAATGCTCAGTGGGCCCCTTTTTGCGCCAGTTCACTTTGACGTGTTTATTTCTTATTGGTTGGATGATAGCTATGATCTGATTGTTTTCAAAGTGCTCCGAGTTAGAAAGAGAAAGGGACTAGGCCCACTTGTCAATTTTTTGCTGCGTGGCGTGTTTTGATTTGATATGTGCCCGCTTATGTGTCACAGTGGGACCTTAGTTTCTCAGATGATTAAAATGCTGCAAGATCCCATGGTTGTCGTTAAACCGTTGGGATGAGATGCTCAGGTTTTAAGTTTGAGGTTTAGTGACAACCGTTGATTTGAATAAAGAGATGGAAGCCTTTTGGTGGGTCCTCTGTGTTAGATTTATTAATGAGGTGGTCATTTTGATTGGCCACAGATGATGTTGACGTGTAAAGATCACTGGTCAGACCAGGATGAACTTAAAGAATTTATTTCTGCACATGTTAATTTTGAAATGTTCTTGTTGGTCAAGAACTAGCTTGCTAAAGGTACTATAGGATTTTGCTGATAAGATTTTCTACCGCCCGATGCGCCGAAAATGAAATATAACAACGGCTTGAATTTGAATTTTTCTCTTGAATGACGTTTTCACGTCCAGTGAGTTATAGGGCCACCAAATTCAGTAATGGTGGAATAAATTTGTTACGTGCAGGAGAATTGTGAGCTGTTAGCAGATGTTATATACCAGAATCTGATTAATCTTTTTCTTCACTATTCTCGTGTGTTCTCTGGCGATAATTTTTCCATGCAGTGCTTTCAAGCGGAAGATTTTTTAGGTGCCTGGTAGGTTTACTCTTGTGTTCAAGTCATTTGAAATTTGTAAAGCTTTGTGGGGTTTTCTTTCATATGGTCAGTTGATATTGTGTGAAGTTTTATTGGGAATTCATATCTTAGTAAGAAGCCCTATTTTCAAAATGCCACCCAAGAGAAGTTTGTCTGATCAAACAGAATATAGTAAGAGAGGAATTTTCAAGGATTTGATGCAGTTGCTCCCATTTTCTGATAATGGGGCACAAAGAGGAAAAGAGCTCACTCTGAGACATCCTAGAGATTTAGTTGCAGAGGGTCTCTATGACAGAGGGAATTGGATGAGAGATGCTAAAGTGGGCGATAAGCACAATGGTCTTATTCTTTTTAAATCAGCATATTCACAAAGGAACGCTTGTGCACCCCTCAGTAATGTATGGCAGTTTGACATTGGGAGGTTGGTATGCCCTGGGGTTTTCATGGATGATGAATTGTTAATACAAATTGCTAAATGTTATGATCCTGTGACAAGATGTGTCAAGGATGTAAGTAGAAGAGACCTGATAAGCATTACCGAGGATGAGATTAGATAGGTTTTCTCATTAAATGAACCATCTGTGGGGTTGGAAAAAATAGATTTCACAGAGTTCACTGAGATTTATGAGGCACAGAAGGACTATCTAAGGGCAGGACCTCTAAGGCAATATTTTGATCAGATAGGATCAATGTGTGCTATCAGTTCAAGTACACTAGAGCCCATCAGGTTAGATTTATTCAGTAAAAAGGCACAAGAAGTTTATAAGTCTTTATCTTTGATCCTAGGGCATGATGAGAAGACTCATATGCCAGTACCTTTTATGTTCATGATGGTGCAGTCACTCCACCCCCAGCTTGCCCTCATTTTTGACTTTGCTTCTCATTTGGCTGAAATAATTCATGAAGGATTAATAGGAATTAAGAATATGAAGGTCTCTAGATCATTCGGGTGGTACTTGATGCTTATGCACATGTTTTTGTACAAGGGTGAGAAGTTTTTTAGTACAACGATGAATATTGAGAAGGAAAGATATGGAGAGACTCTCCCAGTGCAATTGTGGACCACAGCCTTGTCCTAGGACAGAACTGATGCTAGTTATATTGCCTTTGATAGGGATTTTGCATTGAGGCTTAGGTCTCTTTTATTTATTGATAATCCAAGAATCCCAGAAGAGTTATTAAGATTGATTAGGCCGATGGATTACTGCAAGGACATTACCATTGTCTATAATTTTGGAGACATCATTTTGTATCCAGTCTCCACAGTGTTTAGAGTGTATGGCAGTAAGGTGGCACCTTGTATTTTTCCATATCAGGTCCCATTGAAGCTAGGATATGCTGAGATCTTAAGACAAATTGGAAATTTGCAAGAAGCCACACTCACTGGCAAAGGTAGAGGAACTTTCTTTCCTGATGTAACTCTGGCACATCAGTATGTAATTACGAAAGGAGGATGGGTGCACCTGCATAAGGTTTTGCAACCCTACAAAATGTCAAAGGTAGTGGTGAGGTGTGCAGATACAAAGGGTTTCCTTTCAGGCATGTTCAAAGATAAGGTGAGGTGTGCTCTTATTGAGCATTAATTTAATTTTCCAGAAGACATAATAAGAAATGAGTTTGACCTTCAAACTCAGGAATTAAGAAAGAAAAATGGGTGATTTATAACAAGTCTATAGGTTTTATTCAAAACTTTGATAAAACTTATGATCCATTGATTAGTTTTGAACCATGGGCTAGAAAGGTTAATGTCCTTATGGAGAATTTTGAGGGACTCATGAGTGCTGTAAATGAGAAAAGGGTATCTGTGACTAAGACAGATCCAGAAAAGGCTAGGCAGATCTGAAACCGGCCCAAATATATGAAGTTGATCCCTAAGGGGGTGTACACAGTACAGAAGAGGAGTGGACATACTATCCTTCTGACCTCACAACAAGGAAGTGAAGATGTTCCTTCCACTTCAAGAGGGAAGAGACCACTTGGTGATCCAGCAGTGCAGGAACCTTCCCCAAAAAGGCAAAAACAAGAGGAAAAAGGACTGATAGAGGAGATTTACTCTCCTTCTCAATCCCCTATTCAGTTGGATGAGCATGGGGCGGTAGAGCAGCTGGTGCAGTTAAGGGATGAAGGAAATCTTTTTGTTTTTAATGAAGATTTGCAAGAGGGAATATCGGAGGCACCTAAGGAGGTGGCCATGGATCTCACAGTAGAGGAATTTGAGGGTAAACAAATAGACCCTATTCTAAAATAGGTAAGTGACTGTTTCCTTACCGATGATGATTTTGTTAAAACTAGGGCCTTCTCACAGTTCTTATGGAGAATGAAAATCAATCAGTTTAAGGAGATTTGTGAGAAGAAGAAGGAAGAATCCCCTGATAAAGATGTGAAAGAAATAGAGGAGGAGACCAAGGCACAAATGGCTAAACAATTTGAGAAGATCACTCCAGAGGAAGAGAGAGCCATGATTCATATAGCAGGGATTCTGATCCTACAAGAATGGGACATTGCTGATGCCATTATTTTTGACCAAGTAAGGAAGAGCAAGGTAAAGACCCTAACTACACTAGAACAGGCTAAGCAGGCAGCTAGGGGAATTACTTTTTCTGAAGATCATGCTGCTCTAGTCATGTGGTCTTTAGATAAAGACAAAAATAAAGGGAAGAAGAGTGATTTCTCCACAGGGTATACAGGGAGCCTATTGGTTCAGAGAGTGGGAGAAACATCTAGTGTGGAGGCCTCTAATTTGATTCTTGAAACTACCAAGTTCAATGTTAGTGTGGCAGAGAAGGATGCCAGAGAAAAGGAAGAGCTTAGGCTCAAATTTGAAATGGTCCTTAAATCTTATAATGAGCTCAAAGTTGAGCTAATTCAAAAGGACAAACTGATTGTCCAGTTATCAGGACCACAGGACCAAAGATCTCCTCAATTAGCAATTTCTGATAAGTCTGCGGTGGCTTCATCTTCAAGCCCAATAATTGAATTTCCACCCTCACCACTCCCAGAAACAGATATGGATGCAAGGGTTGCTTGGGAGAAGCTGAAGCTGACAGAGGAAACAAATAAATTGAGGGAAATCAGGGAACAATTGGAAAAGGAAAGGAATGAGAACGCAAAGGCCACAGCTTTAGTAAATCAGAAATATGAAGAAAAAATAGTAGGGGTGATTATGGAATTTGTAGTAGATTTAAAGCCTTCTATTATACATGGCCATATGGATAAGTTAATTTCTTTGCTTAAGGTTATTAATAAAGAGAAGGATGAAATGGCTCTAGTTTTGAAGAGATGGATTGAAAGGTCTCCCAATGTAAAACTATTTCGTATGTTATCAAAGGGACAGGAGGACCCGGATCCTTTAATAAAGCCATTACATCAAATTGTGAAGAAGTTGGTGCATTTCAACATTTCTGTGGATAATTTTATCAGGAGGACAAGTATGTTGAAATCTGAATTAATGCTTTCAGGTTATGAACTGGTGCCTCCTATTTTTACAGACAAAGGAGAATTTAAGGAAGCTTATCAGTGGAGGGAGGAGTTAGATGGACTCCTCATAAAATGAATCAATAATGTTTTAAGTGATAAGTCTTCTTTCAGTGGCACAATTAAAATGTTGATAAATGCCAGGTTAATGTTTGACACCATTCAACAGAAAATCATATAGATCATTAGTGAATGGGAACAGTTGTCTACCGGGAAGGATGAATTTGTTAAGTTTGAGTTCCCAAGTGAAGAGGTGTATAATAAATGGAGATCTCAGTACATGCCAGCTGTGGAGAGTGAAGATACACCGCTAGCTTCATAAAGTAGATCAGAATAGTAAATTTTGAGTCATAAGGGTGGTTGAGATATGAGGAAATATTCATTACAGAATGGACAGCAAATATCAAAGATTAGATTTGTTAACAGCTGCCCAAAGATTGCATTAAAAGATGTGAAGAAGGTTGGCTCAACTGCATTTTCCTCACCATTGTGACTGAGTGTATTTATTGTAAATTTTGTAGTTGTTGAAAAGTTTTAGGGTTGATATTTTGTAAACCCTAGAATGACCAGAAGCTTATTGCATTTCCTTGTATATAAAAGGATTTCCCATGGTCATTCTAGGTATTGAGTAAGTTAGGTGTAAGAAGCAAAAGAGAATTCTGAAGCCCTGCTACTCAGTCGAGGATTGTAAATTTGCATGATTTTGTCAGGATAATAGAGAAGCGATACAAGTTGGCACCATTATCTAGTAAGTTTGTTATTCAGAATATGATGTATGTAAATGATCATGGTTATACTTAATACAAATATCAAATCTTTACCTCTCCATTGTGTTTGTTCTATGAATCTTTAAGCCTATTTTAAGGTTTATGTGTATGTATCTCGCTTTGAGTTCTGACCTAGGGTTGGATTAAATATTACTCAAAGTAAAGTATGTGTTCATTGAATTCGCATAAGGATTATCTGTAAGTAGGGAAGAGTTGGTGTATTTGTATTTATGATTGAAAAACTAGTTGTTCTCAAAGTTGTTTTGGGATCCTTTCTATTTTCTGACTCTATTGCCCAATGGATAAGACACTAGCCTGTATTCTCCTATCTTTGTTCTGAGAAGGTGATTTAGATTTCAAAGTCCCAAAATCTTAAAATCACTACCAGTAATTTCAGTTTTATTTACTTTTATGTATTGTCCTACCCAGTGATGGAGGATCAATGAACAATAGGTTGTTGTTTAGTATTCTCTCACTGTTTTCATCTGTTGAAAGATCCAATAAAGAAATAAGGGGCAGAGTTAAGACTATCAGTTAAGAGTTAAATACTATTGGATCAGGTGTACCCACCTTGGTTTGACAGAGCCAGAAGCAGAAGAGGGATTATCCATCCCTATAGTTGGTCCAGTTGCCTATAGATTGCCCACATTTGGAACTAACCAATCCTTAATATCCATCATAGGCATATTGGTGTCTCTTTGAGTGTAAAATCCTTTCCAGGAACCAACAAGGTGTATACAGCATGAAAGTGAAAAGAGAAAGTGATTACCTCACCCAGTAAGATGCTCACCTTATCGTGAATCACCGAGGAGGGAGAGCCCAACAAGAAGAAAAACCTGATAGTTCACCCAAAAACTATGCCTTAAAATTGTAATGCATCTTCTAACAGCTTCTTGAATACTCATAGATCCACCTTCTTGTATCACTATGAATATAAAATGTGTCCCTTTAGGATTTAGCAACTTATGTGTTTTACCTTCCATGGATTTAGCATATTGAAAATTAAAAAATGCATGTCTCTTCAAGATTTAGAAACTTATGTGCATTACCTTTAGAGGATTTAGCATATTGAAAATTGAAAATAGTGTGTCTCTTCAGGATTTAGAAACTTATGTGTGTTACCTTCAGAGGATTTATCATATAAATGAAAAACTATAGTACAAGGGAGACCCTATATATGCCCCCCTCCTTATTGTGGCTATCTACTAGACATGATAAGGAAGAGAGAGAGGATACCTACTTCACAACGTAAGGAGATATCCTATTTAACAACAATATACACTATATTCCTAGCGAAGGGTATTGACCCCTACATCCAAGAGCATAGATAATTATGAAAAGTATATGTCACTTATGGAAAAAGGATCCTCAAAGAGAAAGAGATCTTATCAACAAAACCCCCACAAAAGAGGAGTGCTTTTAGATAAAATATCATCTTTCAAAGATAAATCAAGCAGGAACAAAGATTCAATCACCAAACCCCCTGGAAACAAGAGGAAGAGGAATCTTTGGAATGAGGGAAGAAACTCTAACAACAAAGAAAGGGTAAGATTTTATAAAGAGTATCATTTGAAAAATAAAGAAGAGGTGATGACCTAGGAAAACAACCTCTCATATAACAGGGTATCCATAGTCAAAACCTCAGTCAGTATAATGAAATAATATTGTAATATAAACAAATGCCACTAACCTAAGGAAAGCAGATCCTTAAAAAAAGAGAAGAAAGAGCCTTGCCCCCCAAGGATGAAGACAAGGGATACCTTTGCAAAACACATGTCTTAGGAAATATATCTTGAATAGAATCTATGGATGATTATAAACATAAAAAAAAACCATAGAGAGATAGGAAAGAAACAATGTCAATTAAACTTAAGACAAAATATATGCTAAAAGATTAATGGATCCTAGGAGACTGGATGAAAATATATGTCTTGCCCACTAGTCTAGAGACAAGAGGAGAAGAGATTTATATTATACTATATTAGAGTGAGGGGTATCCCCTATATCAAAATTATGAAGGAATTGTAAAACTGCACGAGAGTGAGATATAATTCCTAAAGCAGCTCTTTCTCTAACATATAGCTTGGAATGCACACAATCAACAAGTAAATGTGTATTACAATAATGAAAAGGACATTTATACTTGTATAGAGCATCTTTCACATAAGGTTTAAAAATTTATTTCTTGGAATTCATTAGCTCAACATATACCTTCTTGGCCACCTCTTGATGAATATCAAGGTTTTCTAAGGTAGGTATAGGGAGTAGATCATGAAGAGGAGGACAATGATTAACATCAACCACCTTGGATTGAGATTGTGAACAACCCACACCATGCATATCCTATTTAGGGGGTATGTGAGCTAGATATTTGATACCATGTTCATTAACACCAAGCCTTAAACCTCTATAACCTTGTTTAGTCATCATATTATATCCTATAGTGTATATATCATGTAAAGCTTCTACAAGAGGTGATTTTTTATTTTATTCATGAGTAAAAGTTGTATAAGGTGGAATAATAGGTTTAGAAGAAGTTTCTTTTCTCTTCCCTTTAATATCATTTCAGATCAGAAAAGAAAGGGAAGGTAAATCCAAGAATTCTTGCACATCTACATCATGAATTATAGATTGAATCACATCATGAGTATGGGAAGAACTAGGGATAGCAGATGGAGAATTAGGAATATTAGGAATGTTAGGAATTGGATTAGGAAGATTAGGAACTATATTAGGAAGTATAGGATTAGGATTAGGAATATTGGGTGATGGTATATCATCTACCAAATTCTTCACATAATCCAAAAGAGTAAAAATTCCTCCACATAAATGTTTAATGAAAGCCTTGAAAGTAGGAAGACTAGTATTGGTCAATCTCATAATAGCATAGGCAAGTGAAAAATGAACAGTAACCTACATAATGAAGTGAATGATACTCTCATAAACATCATAAGTATGATAAAGAGATGCTAAAAGGAGGATAATAAAGAAAATAACCACACACCAAAGCATCTTAAAGATCTTCATAGTAAATGAAATACAAGAAATATTTTTGGATTTTGTAAAATATATAGATTTTTTTGTATTTTAAATGTTAAAATGCAAGAGCATAAAAGATACCTAATCTTGATGCAAGAAAACAAAAGATCTAACACCAAAAAGGAGTTTTCTATCACAGGTTCACCAAAATGTAAGATGTGTGTGTGTGTGTGTGTGTGTGTGTGTGTGTGTGTGTATAGATATATGTGTGTGAATATATATATATATATATGTGTGTGTGTGTGTGTGTGTGTGTGTGTGTGTGTGTGTGTGTAGATATATATCTATACACATATATATATATACATATATATATACATACATATACATATATATATATACATATATATATATATATATATATATATATATATATATATATATATATACATACATACATACATACATACATACATACATACATACATACATACATACATACATACATACATACATATATATATATATATATATATATATATATATATATATATATATATATATATATATATATATATATATATGTATGTATGTATATATATAGACACACACACACACACACACACACACACACACACACACACACATATATATATATGGAAGTACTTCCATGTTAAGAGCATTTATCCCTCCGAGTAAGTGGTTTAGGGTCATGATTGGCATCTTTGCATTCTCCCATGTCTTCCACTTCTTCTCTGCACTTGATTTCTTCATTCTAGGTGAAATTAGGGTTAATGCCTTAAGGACTTTCTTGATTTTCTCTCTTCCATGGCTCCATTTTCTAGGTAGAATTTAGAAATGAGACCTAGTCCTTCATCACATCATTCTGAGGATTTTCTATCTATTCCAAACACTAGGTCTTGTTTAGACATCAATTTCTAAGTTTCTAGCATCTCTGGGATCTCTGTTGCAGAACCTAACAAAGTTAGGGTCTGAGGTCAAAGTTGACTTTGACCCTGACTAGGTCAGGGTCGACCTCTACCTTGACCTCTTCCTACCAGGATTTCAAATTGTCATTTGCCGATAATTTAGCTTTTAGGATAATTATTTCCCACCTCGGGGTCGGCTGTTTCGAGTTCTGAAACTATAAATCCTTTAATTGTATTTAATCAAGGTATATTTTCTAAAGGTGAGGACCTAATTAGGATTTAATTCTTTAAGGTGGCCCATCTAGAGGAGTGTGCCCTAGATCACTATAAAAGGAGGCCTTCCTCTCTCATTTTCTACACATCTCGTCCAAGCAATCAAGCTCTCAAGTTCTTGAGGTGATCAAGCAAGCATTCATTCAAGTATTCAAGTCTTCTTCTTCATCCAGGTTCTCCATTGAAGATCAAGGATTCAAGCATTCAAGCTATTGAAGGGATTTGGTTCAAGCATTCAAGATCTATCATTCAAACCCTAGATCTAGCCACCATGGTGGTGTGATCTTCCTTCAAGATCCTTTGTTCATCTTCAAGATCCATATCAATTTTTCATCAAGCTGGATTTCAAGCATACAATCATGGAGGTTTGATAATGTTATGTTCAAGCTTTCATATCAATATATTTGATTAAATTCCAAATACATTAGCATATCTACTGAATTGCATAGCTTCATTGTTAGATTCATTTCTACTACTTGCTAGCATTCTCCTATTTCAATTTCAATATTAAGGTTGATTCCAAACCAGGGTTTGACCAATGCAAACCCCCCCCACCCCCAAACAAACAAAAAAAACCATTTTTCTTGTAGGCACAGGTGTGGAATCTCAGATCTGAGAGCAAATTCGGATACCCATTTCAGTAATCTTTTAGGATCTGCGAACAGAATCAGAATCGGACTTCAAATAAATAATGTGGTCTTTGACCTTTTAAAAGGTTAAAGTCGACCTATGTGAATTTGGAGAAAAGATTTTTGGGTTTTGTCCGCCTCCACATTTCCAATCCAAATTAAGTGATGAAATCTTCATAAAGTTCATATAGAAGCTAGAATTCAGCATTTTCTAGATCTGCCCTAATTTAAGGTTAGTATTTGCACTTCAATTATTTCAGATTTCAAGCTTAATCCAACTATAGGGAAGTATAGGGTTTCTCTCTCTCTTTTATATTCTTCATAGATTGATTCAATTATGTATTAACCTCTTGGTTGATCAAATTCAATCTCTCCTTGGGGAATTTGGATTTAGGAGTGAATCTTACATTTTGCCCACACACATACACAAATAGTGGTGATTCCAAATTACAAGTATTCATTTTGGTGAACCCAACTAGCTTACTCTCTTTCTTTTTGGTGTTAGATTTACATTTTTCTCTTGCATCTATACTTCAAAAATTCACAAAAAATCTATATATCAAGAATAAAATAAAAAAACATATTTCTTGCATTTTTATTTATCATGAAGATTGTTAAGATGTTTTGGTGCATAATCATGTTTGTTATTACTCTTCTTCTAGCATCTATTTATAATGCATATGATGTTTATGAGGGTATTATTCATTTCATAACATTGATGACCCTTCACTTTGCTCTTGCTTATGCTTTTGTGAAGTTGACTGATACTAGTCTAACTACATTTAAAACTTTTCTTAGGGATTGATGTGGTAGCCTTATTCATCTTTTGGATTATGTGAAGAATTTGGTAGATGATACACCATCTCCTAATCTTCCTAATCTTCATCCTCCTCTTCATCCTAATCTTCCTATTCTGATACCTGATTCTCCATCTATTAATCCTCATTCTTCCCATACTTATGATGGGATTCAAGCTATAGTGCGGGATGTGGATGTGTAAGATTTCTTTGATTTACCTTCTCCTCCTAATCATGATGATCTTAAAGGAAAGGGTAAAGAAACTTCTTCCAAACCTATTATCCCACCTTATACGACCTTTACTCATGAACATGATAAACAATCACCTCCTGTAGAAGCTTTGCATGATATGTACACTACTGAATATAATATGGTGAATAAACAAGGCTATAAAGTTTTAGGGTTAGGATTTAATGAACATGGTATTAAATTTCCCATTAATATACCTCCTAAACCAGATATGTGTGGTGTTGGAACTTCTAAATCTCAAGTCAAGTTAAGCAATGTGGATCTTCATCCTCCCCTTAATGCTCATCTCTCTACATCTCTAATGGATAATCCTAACACTCATCAAGAACATGCTAAAATAGTATATGTGGAGCTAATGAATTCTAAGAAGGAAAGATTTAGACCTATACTTATTGATGCTTTGTATAAATTTAAATGTCCTTTCCACTATCATAATACCCATTTGCTTGCTGATTGTAACTGTTATACACTAAGTTTGCACCCTTGTTTCAAGCTCTCATAGTCTTGATAACCTAGTATAACATGGGATTCATCTCCAAGTGTGGGACCTATGCTAACTGAGATGAAACCTCTAGATTCTAGGTTGGTTCCTCTTAGATAATCACCCTAATTTTCTTCTTGACATGAAAAGTAAAACTTTTGAGGGAAAGGGATAGAAGGAATGCTTGAAAGGGAAAATGTTGAAAGCAAATTACCTACTAGGTGATACACCGAAATTAGGGTATCAATTGCAGCATAGAGGGATAGAATCAATGAAAGACTTAGGTCTAGTAGGTCACAACTTATTGAATAGGCTTGCATAAGTGTTTCATAGGAGGGCCTGAACATAAGACACAACCTATGACCTGCAAACAGACATTCACTTCTGGAACTCGGTGTAGGATTGAGACAAGAATATTAGGAGGCTAAAGTATACCCACAAAACATCTAAATCAGATCAGACATAATAACACACACAATTACAGAAAGTAAGAGGGATCAGGAACCCTAAGTTGTTACTAAAAACATGCATAGACTTCAATTCATTAAGAGATGAACTCAGACAAGGAAGCATAGGGACATGAAGAACTGTCACAAAATACCTCTATAATGTTTGAATTTATCAATGGGAGAATACAATTGTATAAGCCAAAGGGTAGAGAAAATGCCACAGATAACTCTTAAGAAAGATGAATTTCTTTTACAATTGTCCAACTCTAAGCACTAAGGCTCCAAAAAGAACTATATACAACTCAACTACATGCAGGCAGGAGTCAAAACTAACCTAACTAGGGTTACATAGGTATAGCAATACAATATCAAACCCTAGGTACACTGATTATCATCATCAAAATCTCTGAGAACACTGCTGATCAAATCATATCTTTTCTTTATGTGTTGATCTTGTACTGAGCCTTCTTGTAGACACAACAACCTCGACTCATCCACCCACTTGCAACAAAGCCCACCATGAATGCTCACAACCTGATCATATTTCCCTAGGTAACAGTATCATTCAAAAGGGGGTGCCAACTCTTTCTAGAATCTCTTGGTGTGAAAACATGGCATAGTACCCTGCAACATCAGCCAACAGTCATCTCCATCAACTTCCTCACCCACAAATGTCCTGAGAATTAAATTCCTGAGCTACCTGACATTGTGCATGGCCAAAAGAACATAAAACCCTAGCAAAACCAGCAGAAATCATTTGAATTTTTGAAATATAATGGATAGCGACAAGTTTAAATCATCACCGTCAATGAGAAACCCCTCTCAGTAGATGAATGGCTATGATGCACTCAAAAAATAGCCTAAACTTCCCCCTTTGATAGGTCAACTACCACCTAGAAGTTAGCAACCAATGAAACATGAGAAAATTAGCACGTCTAACAGACTTGGACCCACGACCTGAAGAAAGAGCATCAGATGGTTGTCGCTATATCATGATACTAAAAGTCGAGCATCTTGGATCCCCAGTATAATGAAAACTGCTAGATCAAACTAGACGTTAAGCTCTTTAGAAATCCCTGACCCCACAGACCCACTGACAACCACCATGTAGCATACCAACTAGCCAATCATAAGCTACCAAATAAGACATGTTGCAAACCCTTCTGACAACAGGACCTAGGACAGACTAAGATCACATCAGATGGTTGTCACAAGATCACAAGGGCTTGGAAGATCCCTTGTGATCAAGTGAAAACTGTAGATCTTTAGTCTACTGACATCCCTACAGATACTCTGACACGATCCTACCAATAGAGCCTAGCTGTCGTCTGACCGACCAATGAAGAATGAGCATGTCAGAAACCAAGGACCACCTGACAGAGCCCGGAGATAAAGAAAGATCAATGGCTATCGCATGGTCGCATGTGTCAAAAAAAAATTTTAGACCATGCGCTAGCCGTTAGATCATCGTTGACTGATAACTCACTAGGCCCATGCTGACATGGCACCACATCACCAACCCTGACCAATCACAAATGCACAGTTTGAACTATGTGGCAGGACCCACTGACAAATGAACTCTATAGGTGAGAAGATCGATGATCATTGCAACATCTCATGGAATCTTTCGAGGCCATGAGATCATGCGACAAGCATCAAATCTAGAATCTTGATTTGGCCACTGAACTGAGACGGCCAACTGAAACAATAACCACTCACCAAATCACTAAGTGTTAAGGGGTTGACCACCAGGAATTAGAGATTTGGTGACTGAAGGATTTTAAAATGCACAGGCAAAATGAAGGGACTTAAGTGGTCGATAAAGTAAACTACAAATTAGAACAGGGCCTTAGGGTTTTTGGGGTAACGACCAGTTTTATGAATTTTTAACTACAGACCAGGGGATAATACAATTTGTAGAGGCTAGAGGACAAGGCACAACTTCATGAAATTTTTAGGGATGCTTGGCAGGATAAAAAAAGAGACCTTGGGATAGATATTAGCCAAATTTGCATGCACAGGAAAATTAGGATAACATTTTGGTGATTTCTGTTGGATGTCAGCCTGCTAGACATGGATCAGTGGCCTTAACATTAACTCATTGGGCATGGAGTCATATTGAGCACAAAATTTTGATAGAGAGACAAAACTGAAACAAAAGGATGAACCTGTGCATAGGCACTTCTTGAAAAGCAGGAAACTAACCTAGAAAAATAGGGAAAGAAAATAAGAAACACATATACAGAGGTTCACAAAGAGGGATTAACCTCAAAACAATTCTTCAAGTGGAAACCATTAACTGAAATTGGTAGGGTGATTCCTTCCAGAGTTTCTAGTTGAAAGGCATTAGGCCCCTTGCATTCTATGATTACAAATGGTCCACCCCAAAATGAGTCAAATTTTGTATGTCTTCTAGGCCTTGATTTGAACTCATTCCATTTGAGGACTACATCTCCAACCTTGAAATTTCTGGCCCTGGCTCTTTTATCAAATCTTTTCTTTGCCTGAATCTGATGGAACTCCATATCCTGCATTGACTTGTTTCTAAACTCTTCCAATTCCATCAATTGAGCATATTTGACCTAAAAGGGATCTCCTTCTTCAAATAGGGCATACTGAGTAGCCAAGTCCAGAGCTGGTAATTCAGTTGAAATGGACAACCTAGCCTCTCTGCCATACACTAGCACATAAGGAGAATTCCCAATGATCTTCTTTGGGGTAATTCTATCTAACCACAAGGTAGACTTTAGTTTGGTATGTCAATCCCTCTGATTATCTTGGAGAATCTTCTTGATTATCCTAATCAAGTTCTTATTAGTTGATTCTGCTAAGCCATTGCCTTGAGGGTAGTAATTTGAACTGGTATTCAGATAAATGTCATTCTTGACTACCCACTCTGAGACTTTGAGGCTTGTGAATGCTAATGCATTATCTTAAATTATTGAATCTAGAATGCCAAATCTATGAATTATGTCATCATAAAGACTCAATACAACATTCTCATTTGCCTCTTTCAAAGGAATTTCTTCTGTCCATCTAGTGAAATAATCTATTAGAGTGATTATCCACTTGTGTCCTGCACTAGATGGAGGATTAATCATGCCAATGAAATCTATACCCCATTTCATGAAAGGTTGCTCTGTTCTGACTGGCTATAGGGGCAAGGCTGCAAGCCTTTCTTTTCCTACAAACATGGCACACTTGATGCATTTTCTGACATATCATGACTATCCTTAAAGATAGATGGCCAATAGTACCCGGCCCTCATGATCTTAAAGGTAGTAGTCCTAGGAGAGAAATGGCCACTAACAGGTCCATCATGAAACTCAAATAGGACATCTCCTATCTTTCCTGAATCAATACACCTTAGGAGGACACCATTGTGATCCTTCCTGAAAAGAACCTCATCAATCAGCACAAAAGGAATAGATTGTAACCTATAATACCTTCTTTTTGCTTAGTCTAGGCCTGCAGGACATTATCCTGTCTTCAAGTAATTGATAATATTAGGCAACCAGCTTATTGCCTTGGCTTGTTCTTCTGTAGAATGCACCACCAGGGATGCATCTATTCACTCTGATTTCTTTGAACTTTCTGTTGGAAACAATTGTCTGAAGGAAATTGCTACTCAATTATATATTGTCTTTGATGTCACACAATGTCATAGTCCACAGCAACCAGTTACTACCGAGCTCAGTCGGTCTACCAGATAGGAATATTAGTGCTTACCAAGTCCACTCGGTTATCGAAGAAAAGCAATGTCTACCGAGTTCACTCGGTTGCCAAAGAAAATTTAGTATTTACCGAGCTCACTCAGTTATCGAGAAAATTTAGTGTTTACTGAGTTCAGTAGGTCATCGAAGGAAAAGTTAGTGTTTACCGAGTTCAGTCGATCATCGAAGGAAAAGTTAGTGTTTACCGAGTTCAGTCAGTTATCGAAGGTAAAAGATTGTCGGTGTTTAGCGAGTTCCCTCGGTCTCTGAAAGATTATAGAAAGTTATGGTCACCGAGCACTGTCGGCCCTTGAAGGATTTTTGCAAATAGAGTTTGCTTATTTCAGCCGACTGTTATACTAAATAATGTCAATTTGACAAATCTAAAATCATATAAATAAAAGGTCAAATGTGAAAAGTAAACAAGAAATATAGCAGAAGATTTTACAGAAGAAAAGCAGGAAAGGTGTATGCGAATTTGTGAAGGATGTTCAGATATCCTTGAGGTGCAGCAGAGATTTATTCGATCAGAAAGGATCAGACTTATGCAGAATAGAGATCTGTAATCAGCAAGACAGTTGCATTATTATACAGGTCATTTTTATTTGTTACCTTCTTATCATTGTAACAGTGAATTCTAAATCTCTTAACCGAGTTGGTTTAACAACCATATTGTAAATCCTCTAACAAGGTGACAATTCCATTGAATTGTTTTCAAGACCTCTTACCAGGCCACTCCTAGCAGGGTGTTTTAAATCCTCTAACAAGGTCACACCTAACAGTGTGTTTTGTAACCTTTTACTGGGTTGGCTTCTAACTGGGCATCACTTCAGAAAAGTGAAAATCAGTATCTAGATACATTGGTGGTTTTTCCCATATTGGGTTTCCACGTTAAATCTTGTGTCTCTTATGTTCTTAATTGCTTTCTCAATCATATACATGTGCTGATGAATATCTAAAGATAATTTTGCTAATACTTTCTGCATCTTCAAAGTTACTGCAATCTATTTACCGAGTGCTAAAATAGATAACATTGTTAAGATATCCTAAGGGTTCTGGAAAGAATTAATTGTGAAGTGATTTATGGTTGACTGATTCACCCCCCCCTCAGTCACTTCATCCATATTCCATCAATTGGTATCAGAGCTTTTGGTGCTTGCAGGAAGGGTTTCAAAGACCTAAGCTAAAGATCAGGATGTCTTACAAGAGGGAAATTCCAAAGCTTTACAGAGATAACTTTTCAGCATGGCAAGGTCTCATGCGACTTCATCTGGCTTCCATTGGTGATTCAGGATGCAAATACATTGATGAAGAATACACAATTCCTAATGGCGCATTAACTGTTGAAGACATTTCAGATAAAAAGACTCACAACACCATGATGATAGACATTGCATCTGCTCTCAGCTATGAAGAATTTGATGATATTAAAGACTGCACTACTGCATATGAAATGTGGATGGCACTGAAGAAAATATATGGTGGTGATGCAAATGTGAAAAGAGCCAAAGCAGAAAACCTAAGAGGACAGTTTGACAAGATGAATATGAAGGAAGATGAAAACATTGCCAAATATGTTGAAAGAATCAAAGCAAGTGTAAGTGCAATTAGAGCTTCTGGAGGAACAATCTCAGATGAAACTGTTATAAGTAAGGTACTCAAAACATTACTCCCTATCTATGCAATAAGAGTATCAGCTATTCAAGAAAGAAGATGTGAAACAAACCACAATATAACTTTGGATGCTTTAGTTGGAAGATTGACAGCTTTTGAATTAGACAACTATGACAACTATGTTCCTAGTTCCAAAAATATTGAATCAGCATTTGAGGCCAAGGTTTCACTAAAGAAGAACAAGAAAATTAAAGAAGTTCAGTCAAAAAGTGAAGAAGTATTAGAAGAAAGTTCTGATAGTGATCTTGAAATTGTAGAAGCATTACTTGCAAAGAAGTACTCTAGAGGGAAAGGTAAGTATAAAGGTAAAACTCCTTTAATCTATTTTTCATGTGAAGAAATTGGACATATTGCAGCTAGGTGCCCAAACAAGCAAGTCAAAGAAGAGAAGAGAAGTCACAAGTACTATGGCAAAAAGAATTTCAAATCATACAAGGATAAAGGTAAGAAATCATGTTTTATGGCTAAAGATTCTGATGATAGTGAAGAAGAAATTGTCTTTATTGCTATAAAAGATGAATCTGATGATGATGAAGATAAGATGGCACTTATTTCTCATATAAGCAAAGATGATATATGGATAATAGACAGTGGATGTTCACACCACATGACTGGTGACAAAACAAAATTTGAATATCTAGAAGACTGTGATAGTGGTAATGTAAGATTTGGAAACAATGAACCTTGTTGTATAAAAGGAAAAGGAAGAATCTCATTAACCAAAGAACTCATATGTGATAATGCTTATTGGGTTGAAGGACTAAAACATAATCTTCTAAGTGTAGCACAGCTAATCAACACTGGTTTCAAGGTTGAATTCATGAATGGTCAAGCAAGACTGCTGGATGGAAAATGAAAACTCATTGGATCAGGCAAACAAACAAAAGGTAACTTATTTTATCTTGATCTCAGTGAATATTCATGCTTTATTGCTCAAATAGAAGAAAGTTGGCTATGGCACAAAAGCTTATGTCATGTGAATTTTGATAACATGATAAAAATAAGCAAATTCAAGAAGGCTAGAGGCATTCCTACTTTGAAGAAACCTGACACTGGTCTATGCAAGAATTGTCAGATTGGCAAAATGAGTAAAACTAGTTTCAAGAGTAAGAACTATCAGTCTAAAGAAATTTTGGAAATTGTGCATACTGATTTATGTGGACCTATTGGAATAGAAAGCTATACTGGAGATAAATTCTTTATTCTTTTCATTGATGATTATTCTAGAATGATGACTATTATGTATTTAAGAGAAAAATTAGAAGCATTTGAAAAGTTCAAATGGTACTTAGCAAGAGTAGAAAAGGAAATAGGGAAAAGATTGAAATGCTTAAGATCAGACAGAGGTGGTGAATTCATCTCCCATGATTTTAACAACTTTTGCATTGAAAGAGGAATCAAAAGACAGGTATCAGCTCCTAGAACTCCTGAGCATTATGGAATAGCAGAAAGAAGAAATAGATCTATTATGGATTGTGCAAGGACTCTAATGATAGAAAAGAACATCGCTATAAAGTACTGGAAGGAAGCTATCAGCACTGCAGTTCATACCTTGAACCGGGTACAATTGAAGAAAGACACATTCAAAACTCCTTATGAATTATGGTATGGCTATAAACCCAATATAAGTTACATGAAAATATTTGGTAGCAAGTGTTATATCTTAAAAGAATCGAGAAGAAATAAATTTGATGTGAAAAGTGATGAAGGAATATTCCTAGGATATTCTAGCAAAAGCAAGGCATACAAATGTCTGAACTTATCTACTCACAAAGTCATAGAAAGTATACATGTAAAATTTGATGAGTTTGCAGAAAAGACTGAGGAAGAAAGCAAAAGGGAACCTGAGAACTACAGAAGATTTGTTTACATTGAACCTGAAACATTGGTAGACACAACTATCAGTAAGGAAGCTATATCTACCGAGCTGAGCATAGTTACCGAGTCACAAACCGAGTCACAGGAAGAAGTTCAAACCGAGTCACAGGAAGAAATTCAGACCGAGTCTCAGCCTGAAGTTACCGAGCAAATATCTACCGAGACCGAGCAACTTGAAGAAGAGATCCTAGAAGACAACAGCATGAATCATTCAAAAGGCAAGGAACCTATACTAGCCAAATATGTCAGAAGACATCATACACCAGATCAAATCATTGGAAACAAATTAGATGGTACTATGACAAGAAGCAAGCTAAAAGGTACATGTCTGCTTACTGATTTTGAACCTAGAAATATCAAAGATGCATTGGAAAATGAAAGTTGGATTGAAGCAATGAATGAAGAATTAGAACAAATACAAAAGAACAAAACTTGGACTCTTGTACCTAGACCTAAAGATAAGAATGTAATTGGAACAAAATGGGTATTCAGGAATAAGCTGAATGAAGATGGTCAAGTATCTAGAAACAAAGCTAGACTGGTATGTAAAGGTTATTCTCAAGAAGAAGGTATAGATTATGGAGAAACTTTCGCTCTTGTTGCAAGATTAGAAGGTGTAAGAACTCTACTTGCTTATGCAGCACACAAAGGATTTAAGGTATATCAGATGGATATAAAATCTGCATTTCTCAATGGAATTCTTGATGAAGAAGTCTACATTGAACAACCTGAAGGTTTTGTTGATCCAGATAAAAGGGACATGGTCTACAGGTTACACAAAGCATTGTATGGTTTAAAACAAGCTCCTAGAGCATGGTATGAAAGACTCCATAACTATTTGATTCAGATTAATTTCAAAAGAGCTAATGATAACAGTAATCTGTATATTAAAGAAGGACCGGATGACAAAATTGTATTGGCAGAAATATTTGTGGATGATACTATATTTACAGGGAATGAGGATCAGTGCAAAGAATTTTCAGAGCAAATGAACAAAGAATTTGAAATGTCTATGTTTGGTTTAATAAAATTCTTTGTTGGTCTTCAAATTCAGCAAAGCAAGAATGGTATATACATTACTCAATCTAAATACGTTAAGGAAATAATTAAGAAGTTTGGTATGGAAGATTCAAAACCAGTTGGTACACCCATGTGTACTGGACTGAAACTTACCAAAAATGATGATTCAAAAGAAGTTGATCAGACCCTATACCGATCTATGATTGGAAAATTACAGTATGTAGTACATACAAGACCTGATATTGCCTTAGCAGTCGGTATAGTAGCTAGATTCTCAGCAAAACCTAAGGAAAATCACATGATGGTAATCAAAAGAATCTTAAGATACTTAAAAGGAACTGAAGAATATGGTTTGTGGTATAAATTTGGAGGCAATCTAGACTTAAAAGTGTTTACTGATGCTGATTGGGCAGGAAACATTGATGACAGAAAAAGCACAAGTGGTGGAGCATTTTTTCTTGGAAAAAGACTGGTATCCTGGACTAGTAAAAAGCAAAATTGCACATCTCAATCCATAGCTGAAGCAGAATATGTTGCTGCTACACTAAACTGTTCAAATATTGTTTGGTTTAAACATCTATTAGAAGGTATGAAGGTTGAAATCAAAGAACTAGTTGTTATAGTTTGTGAAAATACCAGTGCAATAAACATCTCTAAGAATCTAGTGATGCATTCCAAAACCAAGCACATTGCTATTAAATATCACTTTGTCAGAGAATTGGTGCAGGACAAGGAAATGAGATTAGAATATATTCATACAAAAGAACAAATTGCAGACATTTTTACCAAACCATTACCTAAGGATGCATTTGTGTATCTAAGAGGTAAGTTAGGGGTCATTCCCCTATCTGAGGCTCACTAAATATAGTTTTAGTGATGCATCAACCAGAACATGATTGAAAATCAACCTGTTGATGCAGCATATTCAAGGAATCATTGCATATGAATCAGTACTTGAGGTACATTACTTTTCACCGGTAATATGTGAATTGTCTTTGGCATGTGTTGTCAAAGAGGGAGTGTTTGCTATGTCTTTGCTATTACTTCAAGAAATTTTCAATAATCAGAAGGAAGAATTTTCAGGATAAAGGAATTTTGCTGCAAGAGGGAGATTTGAATCTGAACTGAGCTAACTCTTTCAAATTTCTTATGATATGACATATTGTGTTGCCATCAATGCCAAAGAGGGAGATTGTTGGAAAAAATTGTCTGAAGGAAATTGCTACTCAATTATGTATTATCTTTGATGTCACACAATCTCATAGTCCGCAGCAACCAGTTACTACCGAGCTCAGTCAGTTTGCCAGATAGGAATATTAGTGCTTACCGATTCCACTTGGTTATCGAAGAAAAGAAGTGTCTACCGAGTTCAGTCGGTTGCCAAAGAAAATTTAGTATTTACCGAGCTCACTTGGTTATCGAGAAAATTTAGTGTTTACCGAGTTCAGTCGGTCATCGAAGGAAAAGTTAGTGTTTATCGAGTTCAGTCGGTCATCGAAGGAAAAGTTAGTGTTTACCGAGTTCAGTCGGTTATCAAAGGTAAAAGATTGTCGGTGTTTACCGAGTTCCCTCAGTCTCCGAAAGATTATAGAAAGTTATGGTCACCGAGCACTGTCGGCCCTTGAAGGATTTTTGCAAATAGAGTTTACTTATTTCAGCCGACTATTATACTAAATAATGTCAATTTGACAAATCTAAAATCATATAAATAAAAGGTCAAATGTGAAAAGTAAACAAGAAATACAGCAGAAGATTTTACAGAAGAAAAGCAGGAAAGGTGTATGTGAATTTGTGAAGGATGTTCAGATATCCTTGAGGTGCAGCAGAGATTTATCCGATCAGAAAGGATCAGACTTATGCAGAATAGAGATCTGTAATCAGCAAGACAGTTGCATTATTATATAGGTCATTTTTCATTGTTACCTTCTTATCATTGTAACAGTGAATTCTAAATCTCTTAACCGAGTTGGTTTAACAACCATATTGTAAATCCTCTAACAAGGTGACAATTCCATTGAATTGTTTTCAAGACCTCTTACCAGGCCACTCCTAGCAGGGTGTTTTAAATCCTCTAACAAGGTCACACCTAACAGTGTGTTTTGTAACCTTTTACCGGGTTGGCTTCTAACCGGGCATCACTTCAGAAAAGTGAAAATCAGTATCTAGATACATTGGTGGTTTTTCCCATATTGGGTTTCCACGTTAAATCTTGTGTCTCTTGTGTTCTTAATTGCTTTCTCAATCATATACATGTGCTGATGAATATCTAAAGATAATTTTGCTAATACTTTCTGCATCTTCAAAGTTACTGCAATCTATTTACCGAGTGCTAAAACAGATAACATTGTTAAGATATCCTAAGGGTTCTGGAAAGAATTAATTGTGAAGTGATTTATGGTTGACTGATTCACCCCCCTCTCAATCACTTCATCCATATTCCATCACTTTCATCCTCTACCAAATGTTCATAAATACCTCTTCCCCTAACCAACTTGGTAGTTTGAATATCTATGTCATATTCCATCACCTTGGTGATCCAACCAGCTCTTTTCTCATTTAGGTCCTTGGAAAGAAAAAAAATTTTGACACTTGGATGAGTAACTTTCAAGTGTACCTTGCTATGGGTCAATAGATATCTAAACCTTTTAAGGCTCTTTACCATAGCAAGTACATGTTTCTCTACAAAAGAGTATCTCTATTAATACTCCTCTAAACCTTTGCTAAAGAAAGAAATAGGCTACTCCAATCCATCTAAATTTTCTTGAGTCAACATTGTAAATATAGCATCATGACCTCTATAAGCATAAAGGATAAAATCCTTACTAAAATTTGGGTTTAAGAGACCAGGGGCTTCTATTAAGGCCTCTTTGATAGCTTGGAAATTGACTTTCCCTTCTCTGGTCCAACTAAAAGCTGAACTCTTCTTTAACATGGCTATCAAAGGCTTGAGTAAATCTGCAATGTTAGGCAAGAACCTCCTAACCAAATTAATATTTCCTATGAAAGATTGGAGACTTTTCTTGTGATGTGGTAGGGGTAGCTCTAGGATAGCTTCAATTCTCTTAGGATCTACTGTGATCCCTTCTTTGGATACTACATATCCCAACAATTTTCCTTCATGAACTGCAAACACATATTTCTTGGGATTAAGAGATATCCCAAATTCTCTACACCTTTCAAAAATCTTTCTCAAATGTTTGATATGGTCTACTGCATGCTTTGAATAGATAGTTATGTCATCCAAGTAGAGCAGCACAAACTTGTACATGAGGCTTTTAAAGGCCATATCCATTGCCTTTTGAAATGTAGCACCTGCATTTGACAAAGCAAAGGGTATTTTTTGATACGTCATGGTTCCCCACTTGGTTGTAAATGTAGTCTTGTATTGATCCTCTTCATTAACTAGGATCTAATTGTATCTTGAATAGCCATCCAATAATGAAAATCTCTCAGATCTAGAGACACATTGTAAGATTTGTTCCATAGAAGGTAGTGGATGGCGGTCTTTTAAGGAAGCCCTGTTAAGATCCCTGAAGTCAACACATAACCTCAACTCCCCATTCTTTTTCCTGATAGGAGCAAGGTTGGAAACCCAACTAGTATGCTTGATGGGGTAGATTATACCACTTTCTATTAGTTTGAGTACTTCTTTATGCATAAGTGGCTCAAGCTTGGGATTAACAATCCTTTTCTTTTGCCTCACTAGTTTGGCATTAGGTTCTAACTAAATAGTGTGCTGGGCAAGGGCAAGATCAAAACCTTTAAGGTATTCATATTTCCATGCAAAAACATCATTGAATTCTTTGAATAATTGAGTGTAATCTTGCTTCTCTACATCAGAATTCACTTTTTCAAATTGTAAGCTCTTACCTGGTTCCAACTCTAATTCAACACAATGTTCTTGTTGAACTACCAGGCTAGCTTTATTCTTCTTGACTTCATCATCCTTGTTGAAGATAGCCTCTAATGTAACAAGATCTCTAGGCAGCTTATTAGAATTCAGTTGCATTACCTAATCACCATAGTTTTGTGATAGCATATCTTGATTATGCTCTGAAAAAACATCTTCCTCAAACAAGAATTGTAGAATTTGTTCATCATTGTCAAAAACTTGCCAATTGATTTCATTATTAGGAATAGAAGGTCTGACAATCACTTTGATATTCTATTGATCTACCTCTTTTGAAATGCTATTGGAATATCATACTAAGATCCAACAGCAGTGAACCTATCTGTATTCTGATTTAGCTTCCTAGGGATAGCAACAATATTGAAAGCACAAAAGCCTTCAATTGCATCCCAAACTCTATGCTTGTATGCTTTCAAAGTGTCATTCTTGGTTGCACTTATCCCTCTTACTTGGCTGACAACTAACTCACTATCACCATAAACTTTTACGGCCTTAAGCCCTCTTTTTCTAGCCCATTCTAGTCCATTGAAAAGGCTTTCATACTCTGCAATGTTGCTAGTATAGGAGAAACTGAATCTAAATGTAGTATAATACCTTTCTCCTTTTGGGGACACTAACATAGCACCACCACTAGAACCATGTCTACTTCTATCCCCATCAGAAAATAGTTCCCAAACCTGATTGCTCTGATCCTCTGAATCAGTGTCCTCTTTGAGAAGGCTTGGCTCTATGAATCCACTTTCTTGTATTAAATAACTTCCCAAACCAAAATTCCAAATAATATTTTCTTGGGCCTCTGAAGCTCTTTCATCTAGAAAAATATCAGGGATATTTTCTATCTTGGTGCTTGCTTCAGTAATAGTTTGGAAGTCACTGCTATCAAACATAGGGTAGTTTACATTGATGGCATTGGATACATATGGCTCTATATGGTGTGTTGCCAATGGTTCTAACTTAATGGTGACCTCGGTCCCATACCTTGTATGAAAAATCATGTGAGACGAATCAGAAGAAAGATAGCCTCCTATCTTGGCTGTAAACTCCCTTGAAAGACATATAGCAAATAATGCAGGGAGATCTATGATATATATCAAGGAGGATGGAGAAGTTAGGACTAGCATGTAGGATTAGAATAGTATCCTTGGCCACACCTATCATATTGACTGAGGATCCATCAAGTTGTGTGACCTTCTTTTGGAAGGGTTCATATTTAAGTCCTAATTGGTCAGCCATCTTCTTAGGCATTATAGTGCTAGTAGCTCCACTATCTACCATGCAATTATGTACTAAAGAGTCTCCAATAATTAAAGATACATAAAAGGGAGGTGGCTTTGAATTCCTACCTTGCATGGTGTTGGCTTTGAAGTTGCTACTTGGATCCTCCTTTTTTTGATCAGTGTTAATCAACACTAGCTTTGCAACTTCTTTTGTAGGTTGAGGAGTTGTTACTTCAGTCATGACCTTCTTCAAAATTTTAGGTTGTCCTGGAAGAGCCAAAGAGTCCCACATGGACATGGTGACATTCACCTTCTTCATGTTGTCTACAATATTAAAAGGTGTCACAGTGTGTACTCTTTGTTGTGCTTTCACTATGATGGGCTCCAGTTCTTTAGACTATTGGCCTTCTTTGCTTTTGATGATAGGAGCCTCCTTAGGTATGATGGGAGTAGCTTGTTGTACTGGCTCTGTAGATGTAGTGGCTTTGGCATTAGAATCTACCCTCTCCATGTCTTGATCTCTTCTTTTTTCTCTTGTATAGGAAACAAAAGCAACCTCATCATTGACTGCATTGAAGTCTGGTTGCTCCCAATTAAAGAGAGCAGTCTCATTCTATTATGATTCTTGTTGAGGCACTGACCCACTGGATGGAGCCTCTGATTGAGCTTGGGAGGCATTCTGAACCATTAGAGCTTGGTTCATCCATCCATTTGAACATGTAGCCTGATTGTGAGGCTGGTCACAAGGAAAACATCATTCATTATCCATAGCTATATTATTTTGACTAGGATCCATATCCCTAACCGGATTTGTAGAATTGAGAGGTGCAGGGTTATATGGTTGGAATGGTCTTTGATTAAAATTTTGTCTTTGTCCTTGATAGCCTCCTTGGTATGATGGCCTATTTTTTTGATAAGGTTGTCCTTGATTTTGATATTGCTAACTAGGACCTTGGCCTTGTGGCTAAAAGGGTGGTCTGATTCCTTGACCTTGCTTCTTCAAATTGGTAACATCTGTAGTTAAGGTCTACAACAAGTTTATCATTTCTTGCATACTAGTTTGCTGACTACTCTTTATTTCTTGTAACTCCTAAGAGAAACCTACCTTTAGCTCTTGGCCACTAGTACTGGCCTAAGGTTCTAGTATGGTAGGAATAGGGGTAAATGGGGGTACTTGTGTAGGTGCAATGGGCTGAAGGCTAGGAAAAATGGGCATTGGTGGCCTTCTAGCAATCATGCCTGCTTGGATTAAACAATTTTCATCCCTGATAGCTATGTCAAAAGCTTGAGGGAGAGAAGTACCACCCATAGACTGGATCATGACAGAGATTTGACCATTTAGACTTTGCAAATAATATAGGAAATCATGGTCAGCTGATGGTCTTACTGATACTGGAATTCTATTCCATGTTTTGAGGAACCTACTATTGTAATCTATCATTTGTTCTTGAGGGTCTCTCTTAATGGTTGTTAACTACTCAACTAGAGACAAGTTATCTGATTTATCCTCAAAATGCTTACTTAATGCATCGCCTAACTCATCCCATGAAGTAATGGAACCAATAGTTAGAGTTTTAAACCATTCAAGAGCCTTACCTTTTAGAGAGGCTGCTAATAATTTTGTGGCCACATCTTCTTGAGTAATATTGTGTATGTTGTAGATGGTGGTCACATCTCTTATGTGTTCAAAAGTAGTTGTCTGCCCTTCACCAGTGAAATCAAGTATACTCTTAAGTGCCACCAAGGGAACATCATGAAGTTGAGCAAAGGCTAAGGGACTTCCTTGGTTGAATGGTGCAAAGGCAAACTGTCTAGCCATTACAGGAGTTGGAATCTAAAGATTAACAACTATATGAGATGTATTTGATGCTGGATTTGAATCCTCCTCTAGATTTCCAGTTAGAGATCTACCTCTTCTTCTGGAATGAAAGGGAAAAGGTCTCCTTTTTGAGGTATCGGGAGGTGTTGATTGAACTCTCCTTGTAGGGGGTGTTCTTTGAGTTGACTTGCCTTTATGACTTCTTTTTTAGGGAAACTCTAAAAATTTAGTGGGCTTTGAGCTCCTAGTCTCAATCTTTCTCATAAACTTAAAAACATTTAGCCCTGATCCTTGAAATTAGTGGAGTCACCAAATATACTTGATAGAACAACTTCTAAAAGTCTATATTATGCAATTTGTATATCAGAGATGACATAATCTTCAAACAATGATTTCATTTGTAGTCCCATCGGGAATGCTAGAATTGTTATACACTAAGTTTGCACCCTTGTTTCAAGCTCTCGTAGTCTTGATAACCTAGTATAACATGGGATTCATCTCCAGGTGTGGGACCTATGCTAACTGAGATGAAACCTCCAGATTCTAGGTTGGTTCCTCTTGGATAATCACCCTAATTTTCTTCTTGACATGAAAAGTAAAACTTTTGAGTGAAAGGGATAGAAGGAATGCTTGAAAGAGAAAATGTTGAAAGCAAACTACCTACTAGGTGATACACCAAAATTGGGGTATGAATTGTAGCATATAGGATAGCAGGTCACAACTTACCGAATAGGCCTACATAAGTGTTCCATAGGAGGTCCTGAACATAAGACACAACCTATGACCTGCAAATAGACATTCACTTCTACAAATCAGTGTAGGATTGAGACAAGACTATTAGGGGGCTGAAGTATACCCACAAAACATCTAAATTAGATCAAACACAATAAAACACACAATTATAGAAAGTAAGAGGGATCAGGAACCCTAAGTTGTCACTGAAAACATGCATAGACTTCAATTCATTAAGAGATGAACTCAGACAAGGAAGCATAGGGACATGAAGAACTATCACAAAATACCTCTGCAATGTTTGAATTTATCAATAGGAGAATACAACTGTAGAAGCCAGAGGGCAGAGAAAATGCCACAGATAACTCTTAAGAAAGATAAATTTCTTTTACAATTGTCCAACTCTAAGTACTAAGGCTCCAAAAAGAACTATATACAACTCAATCGCATGCAAGAAGGAGTCAAAACTAACCTAACTAGGGTTACATAGGTATAGAAATACAATATCAAACCTTAGGTACACTGATTATCATCATCAAAATCTCTAATAACATCAGTGATCAAATCATATCTTCTCTTTACGTGTTGATCCTGTACTAAGCCCTCCTATAGACACAACAACCTCGACTCATCCACCCACCTACAACAAAGCCCGCCATGAATGCTCACAACCTGATCATATTTCCCTGGGTAACAGTATCATTTAAAAGGTGGCTTAACTCTTTCTAGCATCTCCTGGGATGAAAACGCAGCATAGTACCCTGCAACACTGGCCAACAGTCATCTCCATCAACTTCCCCACCCATAAATATCTTGAGAATTAAATTCCTGAGCTACCTGACGTCGTGCATGGCCGAAAGAATGCAAAACCCTAGCAAAACCAACAAAAATCATTTGAATTTTTGAAATATAATGGATAGTAGAAAATTTAAAACATCACCATCGATGAGAAACCCCTCTCGGTAGATGAATGACTATGATGCACTCAAAAAATAGCCTAAACTTCCCCCTCTGATAGGTCAACTGCCACCTGTAAGTCATCAACCAATGAAACATGAGCAAATCAACACGTTTGACAAACTTGGACCCATGACCTGCAGAAAGAGCATCAGACAGTTGTCGATATACTGTGATGCTAAAAGTCAAGCATCCCCAGTATAAGGACAACCACCAAATCAAACTGGACATGAAGCTCTTTAGAAATCCCTGACCCCATAGACCCACTGACAACCACCATGTAGCATACCAACTAGCTAATCACAAGCTGCCAAACGAGACACGTTGCAGACCCTTCTAACAATAGGACCCATGGCAGACTAAGATCACATTGGACAGTTTTCACAAGATTGCAAGGGCTTGGAAGATCCCTTGCAATCAAGTGACAATCATAGATCTTTAGTCTACTGACATCCTTGTAGATACTCTGACATGGTCCTACCAATAGAGCCCAGCTATCGTCTGACCGACCAATGAAGAATGAGCATGTCAGAAACTGAGGACCCACCTGACAGAGCCCAAAGATAAATAAAGATCAACAGCTATTTTATGGTCACATGTGTCAGAAAAAATCCTTTAGACCATGCACCAGCCATTAGATCATCGTCAACTGACAACCCACCAGGCCCGCCCTGACATGGCACCACATCACCAACCCTAACCAATAAAAAATGCACAGCTCAGACTATGTGGGAGGACCCACTGACAAATGAACTCTATAGGTAGGAAGATTGAAGATCGTCACAAGATCTCATGGAATCTTTTGAGGCCATGAGATCATGCGAAAATCGTCAGATCTAGAATCTTGATTTGGCCACTGAACTGAGACCACCAACCAAAATGGTAACCGCTTGCCAAATCGCTAAGTGTTAAGGGGTTGACCACCGAGAATCAGAGATTTGGTGACTAAAGGATTTTAAAATGCACATGTGAAATGAAGGGACTTAAGTGGCTGATAAAGTAAACTACAAATTAGAATAGGGCCTTAGGGTTTTTTGGGGTAACGACTAGTTTTATGAATTTTTAACTGCAAACCAAGGGATAAAACAATTTGCAGAGGCCAGAGGACAAGGCACAATTTCATGAAATTTTTAGGGATGCTTGGCAGGATAAAAACAGAGACCTTGGGATAGATATTAGCCAAATTTGCATGCATAGGAAAATTAGGGTAACAGTAACAACTTCAAATTATATGTTAGGGATAGGGCTGCATGCTGTATTATACCTTTTTCTCGCGTCATCTTACAACTTCTTCATAATTTTGATATAGGGGATTCCCCTCCATTAGATCTGGAGTAAATGTTCCTATCCTCTTGTCTCATGACTATGGGGCAAGAGGCATCATTTTATCCTGTCTTTTAGGATCCATTAGGTCTTTTTATTAAGATTTAATTGGTATTCTTTATGTTTCCTTCTTCCATAGTCTTCCATGATGTTTTTATCCATTCCTAGGAATTATATTTTCTTCGTAGGAAATCTTTTCTAGGACATGTGTTTTTTAAAAATATCCCTTGTCTTTCATCCCTTGGGGGCAAGGTTCTTCCTTCTTTCTCTAGGGGAACTTCTTTTCTTAGCTTAGTAGTGTTTGCTTATGTTACAATATTATTTCATCATCGTGATAGAAGTGTTGATTATGGATAATCTTCTTATATGAGAAGTTGTTGTCCTAGGTCATCACTTCTTATCTATGTTGCAAATTATGTTTAATATAAAATTTTATTCTTGCTTGGTGTTAAAATTTCTTTCCTTCATTCCTAAGATTCCTCTTTCTCTTCTTCATAGGGGGCTTGGTGATTGAATCTTTGTTCCCGCCAATTGAAAGATGATATCTTATCTAAATGCACTCTTCTTTGGTGGAGGTCTTGGTGATAAGATCTTTTTCATTAAGGGTCCTTTTCCATAAGTGACATATCATTTTCACAATTATCTATACTCTTGGATGTAGGGGTCAATATCTCTCGCTAAGGATATATTATACATTGTAGTAAGTAGGATATCTCCTTGCTTTGTGGAGTAGGTATCCTCTTCCATCTTTGTTCCTATACTTGGGGAACAAAGATGCCTTATCCTTCTTTTTTTATCTTCAAACATTCACACATGGAGTCACAAATATGGGTTGTGAGTTTGGTAGAAGTACTTTAGCCTTGGAGACTTGGTATGCTTTTCTATCTAATTTACATCTATGCATTTTTATTTCATCTGGTATTCTCTTCTTTTCTATGGATTCACCTCTTTCCTTGGTTAAGCAGTATTTATCTATTATGTGATATCTAATCATACATGAAAATTATGGTTTGCATTTGCAGACCTATGTCCTTTATGCAAACCTTATTTGTTGTTTGACATTGGGTTTCCATGGTTGATACATCTCTCACCTTGGAAACTGAATAGCGTGCTATCCCTCACTAAGGGTTACTTTCTTTTCACTTCTTGCATGATATCTTTTACATTCAAACCTTCCATGGCCTCATAGGAGCTATGACCTTCTTGGCTTGGACTAGGTGTTGTCTATGGATATTGTCTTGATGTTGACGAAGACTTTATCCTTGTTCTTTCTTTCCTTAACATGACAAAATAGTATGTTTTTTGCCATCTTAAGGAGGGGGGCATACACAGGGTCTACCTTGTACTATAGTTTTTTATTTTTATATGCTAAATCTTGGAAGGTAATGCACATAAGTTGCTAAATCCTGAAAAGACACGCATTGATATGCTAAATCTTCTGAAGGTAATGCACATAAGTTGCTAAATCCTGAGGAGACACGCATTTTTAAAAAATTTCAATATGCTAAATCCTCTAAAGGTAACATACATAAGTTGCTAAATCCTAAAGAGACACGCATTTCTAAATTTCAAATATGATAAATCTTGGAAGGTAACACACATAAGTTTCTAAATCCTAAAAAGACACGCACCTATATGCTAAATCTTTCAAAGGTAATGTACATAAGTTGCTAAATCTTGAGAAGACATGCATTTCATATACATAGTGATAAAAGAAGGTGGATCTATGGATATTCCAGAAGCTGTCAGAAAAAGCATTACAATTGCAAGCATAGTTTATGGGTGAACCTGTTGGGCTCTCCCTCTAGGGTGATTCACAGTAAGGTAGGAATCTTACTGGGCAAGGTAGTCACTTTCTCTTTTCTCTCTTTTTGCTTTCATGCTAGTAGGACTGGATCATGAAGCTATGTTGTCTATAGTGTTGCTCTTGTCTTTCTTATGTAATCATTTATGTTGTTATGATAGCTTTCCAAATATGATATTGGTATGAAAAATATTTCTTAGCAAGGTTTCTTATGCTAATTGATTTGGGTTGTTTTGTACTAACCCTTGTTCATTTGTATACTCTCATGTATGTATGTTGACTTAGAATCCTTGGTCTGGGGTCTTGTGTCTTCAGCTAAGTGTTATTTTATCTCATTTTGAATCCACTGGGATCTTTTCTCTCTTCTCCTTTACCAAGAGTATGCATTGAATCCATACTCTTGCTAAAGTGGGGGCTTAATGTATCGTCATAAAATGGAAGCACTTCCATGTTAAGAGAATTTTTCCCTCTGAATAAGTGGTTTAGGGTCATGATTGGCATCTTTGCATTCTCCCTTGTCTTCCACATCTTCTCTGTACTTGATTTCTTCATTCTAGGTGAAATTAGGGTTAAGGCCTTAAGGACTTTCTTGATTTTCTCTCTTCCATGGCTCCATTTTCTAGGTAGGATTCAGAAATGATACCTCCTAATCCTTCATCACTTCATTCTAAGGATTTTCTATCTATTCCAAACACTGGGTCTTGTTCAGACATCAATTTCTAAGTTTCTAGCATCTCTGGGATCTTTGTTGCAGAACCTAACAAAGTTAGGGTCTAAGGTCAAAGTTGACCTCGACCCTGACTAGGTCAGGGTCACCCTTGACCTTGACCTCTTCCTACTAGGATTTCAAATTGTCATTTGCCAGTAATTTAGCTTTTGGGATAATTATTTCCCCCCTCTGGGTCGGCTGTTTCAAGTTCTGAAATGGTAAATCCTTTAATGGTATTTAATCAAGGTATATTTTCTAAAGGTGAGGACCTAATTGGGATTTAATTCTTCAAGGTGGCCCATCTAGAGGAGTGTACCCTAGATCACTATAAAAGGAGGCCTTCCTCTCTCATTTTCTACACATCTCATCCAAGCAATCAAGCTCTCAAGTTCTCAAGGTGATCAAGCAAGCATTCATTCAAGTATTCAAGTCTTCTTCTTCATCCAAGTTCTACATTGAAGATCAAGGATTCAAGCATTCAAGCTATTGAAGGGATTTGGCTCAAGCATTCAAGATCTATCATTCAAACCCTAGATCTAGCCACCATGGTGGTGTGATCTTCCTTCAAGATCCTTTGTTCATCTTCAAGATCAATATCATTGTTTCCTCAAGCTGGATTTCAAGCATACAATCATGGAGGTTTGATAATGTTATGTTCAAACTTTCATATCAATATATTTGATTACATTCTAAATACATTAGTGTATCTATTGAATTGCATAGCTTCATTATTAGATTCATTTCTACTACTTGCTAGCATTCTCCTATTTCAATTTCAATATTAAGGTTGATTCCAAACTGGGGTTTGACCAAGGCAAACCCCCCCCCCCCCAAAGAAACAACAAAACCATTTTTCTTGTAGGCACAGGTGTGGAATCTCACATTTGAGAGTGAATTCGGATACCCTTTTCGGAAATCTTTCAGGATCTGTGAGTAAAATCAAAATCGGACTTCAAATAAATAATGTGGTCTTTGACCTTTTAAAAGGTCAAAGTCGACCTATGTGAATTTGATGAAAAGATTTATGGGTTTTATCTGCCTCAACATTTTCAGTCCATAACAACTGACAAAATTTTTAGAAAGTTCATAGAAAAGCCCGAATTTAGCATTTTCTAGATCTGCCCTAATTCAAGGTTAGTATTTGCACTTCAATTATTCCATATTTTAAGCTTAATCCGACTATAGGGAAGTATAGGGTTTCTCTCTCTCTTTTATATTCTTCATAGATTGATTCAATTGTGTATTAACCTCTTGGTTGATCAAATTGGATCTCTCCTTGGAAAATTTAGATTTAGGAGTGAATCTTACATTTTCCCCACACACATACACAAATAGTGGTGATTCCAAATTACAACTATTCAACATACACACACACACACACACACACATACATATATATCTATACATATACATATATATACATATACATATATATACACATATACATATATATATATATATATATATATATATATATATATATATATATATATATATATATATATATATATATATATATATATATATATATATATATATACATATGTTGGAAACGATTGTCTGAAGAAAATTGCTACTCAAATTATGTATTGTCTTTGATGTCACACAATGTCATAGTCTACAACAATTAGTACCTACTGAGTTCAGTCGGTCTGCCTAGCATTAAAAATAGTATTTATTGAGTTCACTCAGTTATCAAAGAAAAATCAGCATGTACCGAGTTCACTCGGTTATCAAATAAAATTAGCATCTACCGAGTCCACTCGGTTATCAAAGAAAAATTAGTGTTTACCGAGTTCACTCGGTTGTCAAAGAAAAGTTAGCATTTACTGAGCTCACTCGGTTATCGAAGAAAAAGGATTATCAGTGTTTACCGAGTTATCTCAGTCTGCAAAAGATTGTAGAAAATTTCATTATGGTCACCGAGCACTGTCGGCCCTTGAAGGATCTTTGCAAATAAAGTTTGCTTAATTCAGTCGACTGTTATACTAAGTAATGCCGATTTGAAAAATCTAAAATCATATAAATAAAAGGTCAAATGTGAAAAATAAAATATAGAAATGGAAGAAGATATATAGAAGAAAGACAGGAAAGGTGTGTGCGAAATTGTGAAGGATGACCAGATATCTTTGAGGAGCAGTAGAGATATATTCGATCAGGAAGGATCTCACTTATATAGAATAGAGATCTATAATCAGCAAGGCAGTTGCATTATTATACAGGTCATTTTCATTGTTACCTTTTTATCATTGTAACAGTGAATTCTAAATCTCTTAACCAAGTTGGTTTAACAACCATATTGTAAATCCTCTAACAAGGTGACAATTCCATTGAATTGTTCTCAAGACCTCTTACCAGGCCACTCCTAGCAGGGTGATTAAATCCTCTAACAAGGTCATACCTAATAGTGTGTTTTGTAACCTTTTACCGGGTTGGCTTCTAACCGGGCATCACTTCAGAAAAGTGAAAATCAATATCTAGATACATTGGTGGTTTTTCCCATATTGGGTTTCCACATTAAATTCTGTGTCTCTTGTGTTCTTAATATTTATCTTAATCATATACAAGTGGTGATGAATATCTAAAAGATAATTTTACTAATACTCTCTGCATCTACCAAGTTACTGCAATCTATTTTACCAAGTGTTAAACATATAATATTCATTAAGATATCCTAAGGGATCTAGAAAGAAATAATAGTGAAGTATTTTATGGTTGACTGATTCACCCCCCCCTCTCACTCACTTCATCCATATTCCATGAATTGGTATCAGAGCTTTTGGTGCTTGCAGGAAGGGTTTCAAGGCCCTAAGCTAAAGATTAGGATGTCTTACAAGAGAGAAATTCCAAAGCTCAATAGAGATAACTTTTCAGCATGGCAAGGTCTCATGAGACTTCATCTGGCTTCCATTGGTGATTCAGAATGCAAATACATTGATGAAGAATACACAGCTCCTACTGGTGCATTAAATGTTGAAGACATTGCAGAGAAAAAGAGTCATAACACCATGATGATAGACATTGCATCAGCTCTCAGCTATGAAGAATTTGATGATATTAAAGAATGCACTACTGCATATGAAATGTGGATCACACTGAAGAAAATATATGGTGGTGATGCAAATGTGAAATGAGCCAAAGCAGAAAGCCTAAGAGGACAGTTTGACAAAATGAATATGAAAGAAGATGAAAACATTGCAAAATATGTTGAAAGGATCAAAGCAAGTGTTAGTGCAATTAGAGCTTCTGGAGGAACAATCTCTGATGAAACTGTTATAAGCAAGGTACTTAGAACATTACTCCCTATCTATGCAATAAGAGTATCAGCTATTCAAGAAAGAAGATATGAAACAAACCACAATATAACTTTGGATGCTTTAGTTGGAAGATTGACAGCCTTTGAATTAGACAACTATTACAACTATGTTCCAATTTCCAAAAATATTGAGTCAGCATTTGAGGCCAAGGTTTCACTAAGGAAGAACAAGAAAATAAAAGAAGTTCAGTCAGAAAGTGAAGAAGTATCAGAAGAAAGTTCTGATAGTGATCTTGAAATTGTAGAAGCATTACTTGCAAAGAAGTACTCTAAAGGGAAAGGTAAATATAAAGGTAAAAATTCTTTAATCTATTTTTCATGTGAAGAAATTGGACATATTGTAGCTAGGTGACCAAACAAGCAGGGCAAGGAAGAGAAGAGAGGTCACAAGTACTATGGCAAAAAAAATTTCAAATCATTCAAGGATAAAGGTAAGAAAACATGTTTTATGGCTAAAGATTCTGATGATAGTGAAGAAGAAATTGTCTTTATTGCTATAAAAGATGAATCTGATGATGATGAAGATGAGATGGCACTTATTTCTCATATAAGAAAAGATGATATATGGATAATAGACAGTGGATGTTCACATCACATGACTGGTGACAAGACAAAATTTGAATACCTAGAAGACTGTGATAGTGGCAATGTAAGATTTGGAAACAATGAACCTTGTTGTATAAAAGGAAAAGGAAGAATCTCATTAACCAAAGAACTCATATGTGATAATGCTTATTGGGTTGAAGGACTAAAACATAATCTTCTAAGTGTAGCACAGCTAATCAACATTGGTTTCAAGGTTGAATTCATGAATAGTCAAGCAAGACTATTGGATGAAAAAAAAAAACTCATTGGATCAGGCAAACAAACAAAAGGTAACTTATTTTATCTTGATCTCAGTGAATATTCATGTTTTATTGCTCAAATTGAAGAAAGTTGGCTATGGCACAAAAGGTTATGTCATGTGAATTTTGATAACATGATGAAAATAAGCAAATTCAAGAAGGTAAGAGGAATTCCTACTTTGAAGAAACCCGATACTGGTCTATGTAAGAATTGTCAGATTGGCAAAATGAGTAAGACTAGTTTTAAGAGTAAGAACTATTAGTCTAAAGAGATTTTGGAAATTGTGCATACTGATTTAGTTGGACCTATTGGAATAGAAAGCTATACTGGAGATAAATTCTTTATTCTTTTCATTGATGATTATTCTAGAATGATGACTGTTATGTATTTAAGAGAAAAGTCAGAAGCATTTGAAAAGTTCAAATGGTACTTGGCAAGAGTGGAAAAGGAAACAGGGAAAAGATTGAAATGCTTAAGATCAGATAGAGGTGGTGAATTCATCTCCCATGAATTTAACAACTTTTGCATTGAAAGAGGAATCAAAAGATAGGTATCAGCTCCTAGAACTCCTGAGCAGAATGGAATAGCTGAAAGAAGAAATAGATCTATTATGGATTGTGCAAGGACTTTAATGATAGAAAAGAACATCGCCATAAAGTGTTGGAAGGAAGCTATCAGCACTACAGTTCATACCTTGAACCGAGTACAATTGAAGAAAGACACATTCAAAACTCCTTATGAGTTATGGTATGGCTATAAACCCAATGTAAGTTACATGAAAGTATTTGGTAGCAAGTGTTATATCTTAAAAGAGTCCAGAAGAAATAAATTTGATGTGAAATGTGATGAAGGAATATTCCTAGGATATTCTAGCAAAAGCAAGGCATACAAATGTCTGAACTTGTCTACTCACAAAGTCATAGAAAGTATACATGTAAAATTTGATGAGTTTGCAAAAAAGACTAAAGAAGAAAGCAAAAGCGAACCTAAAAACTATAGGAGATTCATTTACATTGAACCTGAAACATTGCCAGACACAACTATCAATGAGGAAACTATATCTACCGAGCCTAGCACAGTAACCGAGTCACAGGAAGAAGTTCAAACTGAGTCACAGGAAGAAATTCAAACCGAGTCTCAGCCTGAAGTTACCGAGCCAGAGCAACCTGAAGAAGAGATCCTAGAAGACAACAACATGACTCATTCAAAAAGCAAGGAACCTATACTAGCCAAATATGTCAGAAGGCATCATACACCAAATCAAATTATTGGAAACAAATCAGATGGTACTATGACAAGAAGTAAGCTAAAAGGTACATGTCTGCTTACTGATTTTGAACATAGAAATATCAAAGATGCATTGAAAAATGAAAGTTGGATCGAAGCAATGAATGAAGAATTAGAACAAATACAAAAGAACAAAACATGGACTCTTGTACCTAGACCTAAAGATAAGAATGTAATTGGAACAAAATGGGTATTTAGGAATAAGCTGAATGAAGACAGTCAAGTATCTAGAAACAAAGCTAGATTGGTATGTAAAGGTTATTCTCAAGAAGAAGGTATAGATTATGGTGAAACTTTTGCTCCTGTTGGTGTGAGAACTCTACTTGCTTATGCAGCACATAAAGGATTTAAGGTATATCAGATGGATATAAAATCTGCATTTCTCAATGGAATTCTTGATGAAGAAGTCTACATTGAGCAACCTGAAGGTTTTGTTGATCCAGATAAAAAGGACATGGTCTGCAAGTTACACAAAGCATTGTATGGTTTGAAACAAGCTCCTAGAGCATGGTATGAAAGACTCCATAACTATCTGATTCAGATTAATTTCAAAAGAGCCAATGATAACAGCAATCTGTATATTAAAGAAGGATTGGATGACAAAATTGTATTGGCAGAAATATTTGTAGATGATACTATATTTACAGGGAATGATGATCAATGCAAAGAATTTTCAAAGCAAATGAACAAAGAATTTGAAATGTCTATGTTTGGTTTAATAAAATTCTTTGTTGGTCTTCAAATTTAGCAAAGCAAGAATGGTATATACATTACTCAATCTAAATACATTAAGGAAATACTTAAGAAGTTTGGTATGGAAGAT
>BSBK01008545.1:0-180000 GCA_027943335.1 Chamaecyparis obtusa | reverse complement strand
CAAAAATTTGAGACTGAACTAATGGAGTGGCATCAAAGCTGTAGAAGGTATTGATAAACTGTGACAATGTTAAAATTGTCTGCTTTAATTCTTTCTTTTCCTTTCCATCTTGCCAAGATGAATTCAACATCTACTGCACTGTTTCTTTGAATAAATTATTCTTGCCAGTGCAATCCATGGTACCTAATTCCACCTTTGTGATTTCAAAGTCCTCTGTCTTGACTTCTTGTTCCCCTTCTTTAGGTTTGTAAGTTGCCACTTTAGCAGTCTATTTTCTAGCTTTCGATTCTGTGAACATTCGGGTTGTGATTTTTACCTTTTTAGTTTTGAGGGTCGTCTAGACATACTTGCCAAATATATCTTTAACGGGGATAGATACAGGAACTAGATTACATTTTTTACTCACCGTGGAGATTAGCCATCGGGGTGTGACTCCAAAACTAGTGGGTTTCTCAGGTGTCTTTTTTGGTGTACCAATTACTTTCAGCATGGCATCATCTAAGTCAAAAAGATCCTTATCCACTTGTTCATTTTTAGATATGTCAAAACTCATATCTTCTATCTTATCTTCATCCAGATTGATTGGTAGGATGTTCCCCTGAGCCATATTTTTTTTAGTCTTTAACCTGGTGTTGGACCTTGTAATCCTTTGTGAAGGGGCAACCAAGTGAGGTTCATCTATAGCTTTCTTTCTCATGTTTCTGGCTTGTAACTTTTTAGTAGATTATGCATTTTCAATTTGGGTGGATGAATTAGAAATAAAAATAGGGGAATGTAAACAAGAACATGTAGCTTCCTCTTTTTCTACTCTAGGTTCTTTCTACATTCTTCTTTTTTGTAGCCACTCATTAGTCAACTGGATAACACATAAAGTTTTTTTTTCAATATTATCTTCTTCCTCCTTGGACCAATCTATAACAGGATCACTTTTCTCAACTGGTTTTCTATAGCTAGGCTCAATCAAATTAGATCCATCATCAGTTACTCCATCTACATTAATCTGAAGTCTCATGGATTGAATTTGGGATACACATAGCCTACTGTGTGATCTTTCCTCTACTTGTGATTCATCACAGTAGTCTTCCCAAAAATCTTCTAGGTGAGGTACATGAAACATGTGTGATCTAAGCCCTAGACTGCCACTTGCATAATTTTTGTTATCAAATCCCACCCTTTCAGTATAGTACTTGAAGTCAAAATGATGAATGTCAATTCCAATACTGACAGCATCAGCCATGGTTTTACATGAAAATTTACCCAATGTTATAGGAAAAGCCTTATCCCACTCCTCTTTAGGAAGAAACCTTTTCAAAACTTTAGCAAGCTGTCGACAAATCTCAGCTAGGATAAAACTATCAAATGCATACCTAGGTAACCTCAGTGGTTGGTCTTCAAAACCCCCAACCCTGATATAGGTAAATCTAGGAAATTGGATATAATAGCTCCCATACTTAGTTACCAGTTCCTGGGCTTTCAAACTAATCCTTTTATCAGTGACACCAGCCAGTTCAAAACATAGTTTACCCATGAATGTGTCATGCACTCTATTGTAATTTTAAACAACCTTATCCTTCTCTAGAATTGGGTAATATTCATACACACACATATCTACAACCCAAGGTTCATGTGGAAATTCGTACCATTGTCTACTATAGGCTAAACAATACATGAGATAGGAAGACATGAAGAAATCGTTACCATTAAATTTAGAGGTGTTGAGTTGTTCTCTCAAGAAACTAGCAATTAACTCAGCCTAATCTAGGAGTTGTGTTCCTTCTAGGATGATTTGAACATAGAAATACATCCAGTCAGAAAAAAGATAGGAAAGTTGAGACCCTCTTACTCTATGCAACATCACCATTAGGTCACTAATGTAAGGGCAGACATGGGTTCTGTTAAATTTCTTGGGTAAACATGAACCCCTCTTTTCTGGTTCAACAACTAGCTCTTTGCTATAGAGGTACAATTTACAACCTTATTTTCATTGAATTTTACAATGGATTGCGTTGGAGAAAAAGCAAAGAATGCCTTTTCTGGGATTTGCAAAGCTTCTATCACCATTTCCCTATTTACAGGCATAAGGATGCTACCATCCTTCTTTTTAATTGACTCAGTTCGTGCATCGTAATTTTGTATGCATTCAAGAATTAGTTCTAGACAAACAACAGCAGGACGAAAAGTCATTGTAGAACATAAACCACTATGTAGAATTTCTAGAGCTGGGGTACCCTCTAAAGAATTCAAAAGACAAGAAGGTGGGTCCTCCACATTTTAGTCTTCTAGGCTAGTGTCTGATGCTATAGGGGCATCACATACTAAACTTGTATTATTCCCAAACATATGAAATGTTGACCTCATGACTACAGAAAATTAATCTTTTATTCACCTTGCAGACTACTAAATTTGAAAATATCACAAGGGGTATCAGCCAAACTCACCTCATTTCTGCAGAAGATTTTGATCACAAGAGCTCCCCAGTCCTTACCTCCATGCACCAGCTTCTTAAAAATAATACTTAAGCATTTCAATGAAAAGATATAACTTAAATAGAGTCGTGTGAGCTCATGAATTTATTGCAAATCTTTCATGTAGAGCGCGGTGTGGATTTGCTTTGACATTTGGTACATGCAAACCATAATTACCACTTAAACAAATCCTAAGGTCATTAAGAATAATGATTAATCCAGAACTCTAGGGCATACTTAAAAATTTTTGACCATAATTATCATTTAATGTCATCCCCCTATGGGCCCCATTGCTTAGCTGTCATTAGATTCTCTTCTCTTTCATGACCTCCTCGAATTTCTCTGAATAGGAAAGAACATAGTTCATTGGAGTTTGACAATGTTCAAATGTGTTTAAGACTGTTCAACATTTACAAACCTTTGATTTAACTTAGTTGATGATTTGAATGTTAGGGGACATCACGAACAAAGGACCTTTTTGCTGCAATCTTCTTAAGTGTCAATAGTAAGAGTATTTCTTTCCTTATCAACCTGTCATGTCTTCACAAAAGATGAAAATTATGTGAACATTCTTGAATGGGTATGAACATTGTTCAAGGCTATTCAAAGGTGTTCAATAGTGTTCAAGAAAACAAAGCTTGCAAAATTCCAAGTGACTAAAGGCACAAACAGGATTTCAAAAATGATGAATGGAATTGACACATATTAAGTGAAGGAAACTCTGATCAAAAGACAAGGTTTTTAACATGAAGCCATAATCAAAGAATAAAAGGATAAGACTCAAACTGGGACTAACATCGGTTCCGACTGGGAACTACTTTTTGACAAAAAGGCAGAGAACTCAGAACTTTGGTTATGCAAAAATGAAAGGGAAAGACAGCCAAACTACACAAACATTGGAAAGGGAAACTAACCTAATATGTACAAGACAAAACTCCCAAAGAGAAACTTACAATTTCACCAACTTCAAATCTTTCCCATTGTAGGAAAATGGCAAGATCGATCCATCTGGATAAGCTAACCTGAAAGCATTAGATCCCAATTCTTGTTCAATGAGGAAAGGTCCTTTCCATAAGGACTCAAACTTACTATGAGACCCCTTTGGTTCCTTCCTTTTGTCCCAGAGCAATACTTCATCTCCTTTCATAAATTTCCTAGGGTGAGCCTTCCTATCAAAGATATTCTTGATTTTAAGCTGATGTTTTGTGATTCTATCTACAAGTGCTTCCCTTTCAGCTTCTAGCTTTTGTAAATACATGATTCTTTTTTCAAGGGAATCTTTGAAAGCTTGATCTTCAATTGCAACTTAAAGTTTAATGGCCGATAATTCTAAAGGAAGAGATACTTGTGCCCCTACACCATATACTAGCTCTAATAGTGCCATGTCAATCACCCTTTTAGGAGTGATCCTATCTACCCAGAGAGCTTCAAAGAGCTTTTTGTGCCAATTCTTACCATTATCGTCCACCAGCTTTTTCATAATGGCCACTAGATTCTTATTACTCAATTTCGCCTGTCTCTTCCCTCGAGGAAAATAGTTAGATGAATGAGATAGGGAAATACTATGGTTGTAGCAGAAAAGAGTCAACTCCTAAGAGTAAAAATAAGTGGCATTATCTGTCACAATCTTTTGAGGCACACTAAAACGCACCAAAATATTAGTTTTCAAAACTCACACACCAACTGGGAATTGGCAGCTTTCTTGGTTGGAATGACCTCCACCCACTTAGTGAAATAGTTAGTGGCCATCAAAATATAAACATCACTAGCATTGGAAGGAGGATTAATTGGGCCTTTAAAATCTAGTCCCCACTACTTAAAAGGTTCATCCACTACAACAGGTTTCAGAGGTAATGTAGCTAGCTGATGTTTTCCAGTAAACAACTGGCATTTTTCACACCTTTTGACAAATTCATAAGCATCTTTAAACATTCCAGGCCAGTAGAAACAATTACGAAGAATCTTGAAAGTAGTAACTGAAGAGGAAAAGTGACCCTCATAGGCTTCTTCATGAAAGGATTTTAAAAGTTGCATATGTTGCTCCTTATCAACGCACCTGAGGAAAGTCCCATCCACCCCTCTTTTGAATAGTGAACCTTGCCATATTACATATTTATCTTCTTGAAGCCTAAGGTTGCATCTTTCTTTTGGTGTTAATTATGAAGGACATTCTTTGTAAGTCAAGTAATAGGCTATATCACATAACCAAGGATCTGTTAAGCTTATCAATAGTGCATGTGATACTTGTATGCACCCTGAAATGGTCGCCTAGACTTTGGGGCCCCATTCATCAATTTATCAATTTCCTGAATCAATGCTTTGCAATATTTTCAAATTAAATCAATTTTCTTGATCAAATCCTAATTCTATCATTTATTCGATTATATTTTATAAATTAACCATTTTATCCTAAGTCTTTATTTAATTAAAAGGAATTCCCTCCCCTTTTATTAAATAAAAAGCCCCCACTTACCTCTTATCCTAAGTTGCACAAATAAAGCATTATTCATATTTTATAAAAAAGAAGAAAAGTTCTTTTTGTCTCACATGGGGCACAAAAGTCAACACTTCTTTCTCATTGGAGGAGATTTGTGCACAAGAATTGATCCCACTTTCAAACTCCACCCTTGATCAAATCTTTTGCCTCTTAATCTCCATGGTCCATTTATCTTTAAAAGGAGAGTTCTTTCCTCATTCAAAGGATCCCACTCTTGATGCTAATGTTGTGTTGTAGGTTTTCTTGGTGACTTTGGAGCTTTGGAGAGCTTATTGCAGTTTAGTCTTCATACTTGCATTATAGCTTAGTTTTCATGGCATTCTTAGCTTAATTCATTTCATGTTCTAGCTTAATTCACATAGCTTAATTAGTAAAGGCTTGTAATACTCTCATTTTCATAGCATAGTTTGCATTACATCTTTCATTGTGATTCTTGAGGATATTGGCATTCTTGTCCTTGTCTCTTTGAATCTCCAATTGCATGGTTTACTAGCAAGGTTATATGCTTAATAGCTCTAGTTGAGAGCCCTCTAAACACCCTTGCACTCCATGCCTAGGGAGCTCTAAGTCGCTTTCTCAAGGCTTCCAATTCATGGATTCTCTTGGAACTAAGACTTAGAGAAGTGCACATTTTGAGTGTACATTGTTGGCGCCCATCATGGGGAAAAACACTTATGTTTTGCCTTTCTTTTCTTTCATTTCTACACATTTTTTTTTGTCATTGTTAGCTTGTAGTTTCAGCTATTTTTTTCTATTTTTCTAGCAGAGTATCATATGAAAGTCTTCCAGTATCATATGACAATTCTATACATACCCGTGTGATATTTTTCTAATAAAAGTATCATGCAGCCATATAGGACTCTGTCACGCAGCCATACAGTACTCTGTCACCCAGATACAATGTGAACTTTCGTACAAAACAAAAGTATCGCACTCCTATACTACGAAGTATCGTGCCAAACTTTTTCTAACAGAACTGTCGCCCAAGCTTGGAAGTGACTAATTTTGGTTCTTTCTTTGCAAGATTTGGATTTGTTTGCTTGCTGTTTTTGACTTGTTGTGTTAGGATAGAGATTCATTTGCAGATTTTACTTGGTTTTTGCTATACTAACCTTTGTGGGCCTAACAAGTTATGTTTGTAGGTGTGCCCTAATTGCTTGCATTATTTGCTAAAAAGAATGCATGTCAAAGCTTCAAATGCACAAGGGCTACTAATATTTCTTGCAAGGCTGCCCAAAGCATAAAAACAATCAAGTGATTATTCTTTGCTTTCATTTTTAAGTATGGCATTATACTAGTTCATTTTTCTTAGGCACTTAATATCTTGCAATATGAGTCTTTTGGTGGTAGGAGAGTATGCTCTTCACCCTTGTGGTGAACTAGAAATCTTGACCCGCCTTTAGATTTCAAAAGAAAGAGGGATAATTGAAATTTTCTTGGTGCATTTGAGAAAGGCTTTTGAGATAGGAGAGTATGCTCTTCACCCTTGTGGTGAACTAGAAATCTTGACCCTCAAAGGTTGATCCACTTCTTGTTTAGTTTAGAATCCTTTAGCTGGCCTGTTCTTGAGAAATCGATAGGAATGACCCAAGTGGGGACAACCTAATACCCGACTATTCCAACCCACTATAAACTCAAGGCTATCAAGGACGCAAAACCTTGATAGATGTAGTGCTTGTCTTCTCTTAGTGTGAATACTTGTGGGATTGTGACCATGAGAAAAATGCTAAGCCTGAATGCTTAAGGTATTCTTGTGGCCATGAGGTCCATTACTTGCCGCAAGGTAAGGAGTCCCTTCGGGGAGAAAGAGGGGTATTATGAATGGAAGCCCTTATTACGAACCTTAGATAGAAGCTACCCGATTTTGCCGCTCAACATCTTGGTGCAAGGATCGATCCTAGTGGACTACTCGGATCACCCCAAGATTTTACTCATCATTTATGTTCCTTTGGTTGTGTCATTGGCACTTCCATGACAAAGCCAATATCTATTATAAGCAACCACTTTGTGTGAGGCAATGTGACATCAAGTGTGGGCCAAGTTATTGAGTATTGAGCCTTTGTCTTTCTAGGCTAGCAAGTGCTTGAATTGTCTTCATTGTGATCTACCTCTGTAAACATTCTTGAACATCAAACATCATGGGAGTGTTCATAGGATTTTTCACTTTGATATCCCAAGTGCATGTCTTGGCAAGGTTGTTTTTTCCCTTGTTCAAGTGTTTTATGACATGTTTGGTCACTTACTATTTGCAAACTTGTTTGTTTTCTATTGTTACTACATGCCAAACTAAAAAAATTGAACTTATCAATTACAACTTCAATCACATTACTTTTAAAACTAGATTTTACACATTCACTGGTCAAGTATCGTATGATATTGCACAACTATCATGCCACCTGCCTGGATATTATCATATCAACTGCTTGGATTCTATCGTACTGCTTCTTGTGAAATATCATCTGGGAAAATTGTATCATTCTGCTACCCTGTGAACCATCACATAGAGTCATCTTGTTGTCTTACTAATGTCTACAATTTGAAGCTGATTCTTGCCATTTCTAGTCTTCCTTGGTCGGTCCAGGTTAGATCATAGGTGCTATGACATGTTTCTCAACATCCAAATGAATTTATATGGTATCAAGTTGCACAAAATGAATCTTGGTATTCTTTCTTCCACATCTCCCATGTCTTCCTAGTCTCTCATTTTCATCCTTTCTCTTCTTCCTTCATGCTTCTTCCTCTTCTTCCTAAACTATTCACATCTTCTTGATTATTTTCCTCTTATTATCTAGTCTACCTTTTTCTATTCATCTCTTATGTCACTTCCATTCTTGATTCCTCCTTTTCTAGAACCATGAATTTCAACTATCTTGTTATGGAACATCTCTTGAAAATAGATGATCTCAAACTCATTGCAAAATTTGAAGAGTATTATTCCTCCAAAACTCTCAGTGATGAATTTATGAACAAAATGGAAAAAATAGCGAGTAAGTCACATGCCTTAGCTAGAATCATCCACATGATCTTGTCATGACCTCCTTCTTCCAAACATTTTTCATCTTCTAAGTTTTCTCATCCTTCCTCATTTTCCAAGTCTTACCATGACTCTTCTAGACATTATTCGTATTCCTCATTATCCAAGTCTTCTTCCTCCACTAGGTCTTCACTTTCCTCTTCTTCACGATCTCGTTCCTTTTATACTTCTCCCAAGAGTCTTACTTATCTTCTCAAGACATACCATAATGAGCAACGTGACAATCCTTCTGATACCTCTTCCATGAAGAGTGACATGCCCATCTTTGATGACTACGATGATGGACAATGTAGTGATACCTATGACACCTCTATTCCTAAGAGTCCTCTTAGTTGTGTGCTTGTGCTTACTGGAAATGGGTCATCACATTGGATAGATCATGATGGTGATCCATATGATTCTAATTTTGAAAGAGACTTTGATGATTTTTGTGAACAATACCTAGATGATACATCGACTTCTATTGTGGAAGAGAAAGCTTTCCGCGCTGATTACAAATGTAAATACTATAAGAATCTCTCCTTTAAGAACTCTCATACTGAAAGTAAAGATTACACTCTTGAGAAAGATTATGTTAATGATGTACCTTTGTCTTGTGATAGTTCCCTTCCATCTCCTACTTCCTACAATACCCATACATTTCCTAAAGCTTCCAAGTCTTTCAAATATTTTACAAATCCTTCATCCAACAAAAGTCATAATACTTTTCATGTGGTTCCCTATAGTTATCCTCAAGGGCTACCTCTTAAAGAAACTCAAGCTAACCTTTACTTGGCTACAAATACTTTCAATAATGCTAAACCTAAAGATCCTACACCTTTATACGCTATAATGCCTACTTCAGCTAGTCCTTCACCATCTCTTCCATACAATTCCAATATGCTTCTTTGTCCTTAGAAGTGGCTCCATGTCAAGAGGACTCTAAAAATGATAAAGAAAAGAACATAAAGAAAGATCAAGATCAAGAATCCTCCATGTCATCCAATCCTTTTCATGATGTCTCTTATCCATTTACTGGTTCTTTTGATCCCGCACGCCCTTTCTCATTCATTCCACCATGTCTTAAGTCTTCTCCTAAGCAAGATCAAGCTACTATTTACACTGTTGATCTTATTGACAGTCAAAGTGACCTTACTACACTTGCATTTCCCAAAGATGATACTTCTATTAAGGCTATTAAAAATAGTGTCATTACTTCCAATGTTAAGCCTATTGAAAATCAAGAGAAAAATGATACGCTTATGCTATCCAAAGTTCCTTGTCAAGATCTTGAAGTCTTCCATCTTCTTGTTCTACCACTCCATGTTCACTTCCACTTTCTACTCTTCCTAAGTCTTTTCAAGCTCTGAACAATCCTATCAAAGAAGTTGCTCCTATTCAAGATGTTCATGATCCTATTGCAAATCCGAATGCTCACTCTAAAGATGTCGATGTCCTTGGTTTTCATATAGATGTTGATGAACTTATTGATTATCCTTTTGTATCTTCCACATCCATCCTTGGACCTCCTCCACCAATACTAAGGGCTTCACGTCTTCCTTCCATCTTGGGCCCTTATGTCCCTTCACTTGCCCCTCATAAATATCCTAATTCATCATCCATCTTGGGTCCTTACATCCCTCCATCTCCTATCTTTCCTTGAAATCAACATAGATGCATACCCTTGAATCTTTTTCATCCACCCACCCATCTAAACCAGTCATATCCTCCTTCTTCCACAAGTCCCAAGTCTTTTGGAAGTAACTTGAATGGTCAATACAAGAAAAAAAAGCAATACAAGAATCCATCAAAAAAAGAAGATCACCATGTCTCCTCTAATTGACATAAAGGCATAAAGTCAAAAGATATATCTAAGAAGAAAACTACAAGACAAGTATGGGTTCCAAAATTCATCATTTAAGATATTCTCTCTAAATCATCAAAAAGAAATGAAAAGCCTATGGCTATATAGATTCCAAAGTCTCTATTGAAAGAGTCTGATGTTAAAAAATAAGTGAAGTTGACATTCAAGCTTCCAAAGGCTTCCACTTCATCTTCTTCCAAAAATATTCTTCCATTTTATGTGCCTAAACCACAACCTTTGCTATCCATACACCATATTCCTTCATGTATTCTTTCATTCATGTTTCCTCCATCCTCTTGCCACCCTTCAAGGTGTGTGTTGATGTTGATCTTGCCTTCCTTTCCACCTACCCTTTAACAATCCTCCCATTCATTATCCTTCTACCTTCTATCCTTTTGCCTCATTTGTCTATTCCTCTTATCTTCCAACCTCATTCGCTTTACATAAAATCTTATCCTCCATTTTTCCCTTCCATCTTCCTTTCCCTATCAAGCATATTTGAGCATATCATTTTGAATCCTTGGAATATCATGGTTTATCCTTTCAAGGAGAATTATCTTAAAAGCTTTCCTTCTTCCAAAAAAAAAAATGCTTCAAAAAAAAATAGAAAAAAGAAAATTATAAAAAAAAGAAAAAATTGAAAATGTGCCTTGGTGGAAACTTGGAAACAGGAACCTTGGTAGAAAAATTAAAGAGAAATAAATTCATCCTATGGTGAAAACCACTCCCTTGTGGCACCTTGGATAAGTACCATGATGAAAACCTGGCAATCAGGCATCATGCGTAGTTCTTCTACATATTTCATCCATTCTGTCTTATCTCTTCGATCTTAACAATGTTGACCTATACACAAACATTTGGCTATCTTGTGAGCTATCTTATGATGAATTCCATTCATGTTTAGCCTTCATATTTATTTTCCTCCATCCTTTCCCCTTTGGTCTTGATCTAATAAAAAAGAGTAAAACAATTTGCTATGAAGCCTCTTGATATGTCTACTCTTTTGGACTGCATCCTTTCCTTCTTTTGCATTACGCTTTTGTGACTTATCCTATGATGGCCTTTCATTGCTTGTCCAAATGTGCTTTACATGAAAATTTTTTCCTAGCTTGGGTACTCTTTAGGAGTTTTCCCTTGAGGATTTCTTCCCTTCATTCTCCTTCATTATATTGTCTTCCATCTCTTCCACTAGCTTGTTAATCCCTTTTGTCCTCCACCTTGCTAGACATTGGAACTACACGATGTGATCTTGCTTGGGATTTTGATGTCCATTCTATTTGGGGGAATCCTTTGTACATCCTTATTGATCCTGAAAAAATAAAAAAAATAAAAAAATTGCAAAAAATTCAAAAAAATAAAAATAAAAATTCTAAAAGATCTATCAAGTGGTGAAAACTTGGAAATAGGCACTACTTGAGGCTTTTGCACACCTGTTTCTTAGCACGTGTCCTCGACACTTATCCTTTGTCCATCATCCCTTGTCCTTGTTGCCTTGGTTTGGAATTGGTCTTTGTCTTTATCTGGGGGCATAACTGTGTTAGTTTTGGTCTCTTGGATGCATTAGTCTTTAGGACACCTTGCAAACAGTGTTTTTCAACACCTCCCCAACTGTGTTTTTCAACACTTCCCTAGTGTCAATTATTTCTTAACACTTATCAGGTATCCTACCCACAGTCTAGAATGATATAATATTTCTCACTGGCAGATGCGATACTCAAAGTTTGACTCTCTGACCTACACACATGCACTTAAACACTTGACTCGCTGAGACTTGCTTGACTTTATTTCTTTGTGTGTTTTCTATGATGATTTATTTGCTGAGTGTTCTCTCCCTAATAATTTTTGATGATGCTTGTAGTACCCCCATAGTTTCCTTTCAATTTTTCAGATGCCATAGACTTTTAGGCCACATTGTTTGTGTGTAGATTCTATTGTTTCAGTGATTGTTGATGATCTAGATTATGATTGTGTTATGTTGTTGTATTTTGATATTGGTGTTACTATGATGTGATGGTTTGTGTTTTAGTTGGATTATGATGTACTTACCCCATACTAGCATGTGTATGGTGTTCATTTGTATGTATCTATTTTGTGTCTGTATGGTAGAGGGTGGAGGCGTAGTTACTTGCTTTGTCGAGATCCACATGACTGACCATACCCTATCATTATTTGTTATATATTATGTGTACATGCTTTGATTTGTGATGACAGGTTTGTAGGTACACGGCACCGTCTTCCCTGAATTGGTAGAAGTGAGCGTGCCCACAAACATTCATCTCAATGGTAAAGACGAGAGATAATACACAGACCAAAAACTCTATCCTAAGCCAATTTATCCTAATTGTTGGATAAGTATCTGTTGACTAACCTACCCGAATTTGTCAGGTGACAAAGTTTGTGGATCCCTTCTTTGTGTTTGTATGTTTATTTGATGATCCTCATTTATTGTTGTTTGAATATGTGATTTTCTATAGTTATGGAAATTAATATTATAATTGAAAAATAATATTAAATTTATTTCCTATATTTTGTATGATTATTAATTAATTAAAAAATATTAGGATATTTAGTTTTAATCAATTAATTATCTGAAAATAAGATTTATATTGTCCAATAGATATTAAATTATTAAATTGCATGATTTAATGATGTTAGGAATATTAAATTATTTAATAATAGATTTTATTATTAACATGTGCTTTATTGAGTTTGAATGTGATTTGTTTGGAAAATGTGACAATTTGTCTTTAGGAGACTAAGTTGAGTTGTGCACAATTAAATATATTTTGAATTATTAATTAGTATTTTCTCTCAACTAAAGAGGGAGAGTTTGATTAGGAGTTCTATTGAGTCATCTAGGGTTTGCATGAATGGTGGAGTTGAATCCCTAATAGGGGGAATTAGCATTCATTTGTTTTGGAAGGAGGTTGTTGGAGATTTTTGGAGAGAGCTTTTGGAGATTTTGAGACTTCTTTGTGTTCTTGAGCTTTTGTGTGTGCGCTTGAGTTTCTAGGTGAAGATTGTTTGCATCTGGATTTGGGATTTGCATGCACTATGATTCAAATCTGTTGGATTGAGCTTTTCTATTGTCAAATCTAGGAGTTTTAGCATTCTACAGGCATTCTAATTCAGTCTCTAGCATTGGAATTGAGGTAGGGGTTTAAGAAACTTTCAGTAATTTACTATGTATGATTTGTTTTATAGTTATAGATCTATTTTTGTTATGCTTTCAATTTGGGGTTTAGAGAACTCATAGAATTGATATTTTATGATTTTTTATAGACTTGGCATAGTAGGGTTATGCTGTTGAAATTTAGTAAAAAAATTCTCTATAAAACCTTAGAAAATAGAAAAATCAATTTGGCTATAGTAAGAACTATAGAATGGATAAATTAAATAATTGGGTTGTTGTTGGAAAACCAATTTGAGTGAAAAATCATCATTCTGGAAAAAAAAATATTACTCTCTGTCAAAAATGACAGTTAAAACAAATTTACCACAATGGAAAAAACTATTTGCTTATAAAAGACAAAATTACATTAGTAAATTGGAAATATAATTTTCATGCAATGAAGAAAAGGACAGAGTAGAAAAAGACAAAATTTGCCATTAGTTTTTAAAAATTGTCCATATTTCCATTTCTGGGAATAAAAATACAGACCTGATAATTTTCCGTTTTCAAAAATATCATGCTTATTTGAAAAAAGATTTTGTCAAATATTATATTTATATTTTTATTGTTGTTAAAAAGGAATAGCAATGTAAAATAAATATAAGCTATATTTAATACAAGTTAAATTAAATTGAAGAAAATTAAAAAATATTGATAAAAATTTAATGGCAAAACTTTTTGGAAAAAGTCAAAGAAAATATAAAAGTGCAAAACACTTTATTGGAATGCAAGTACCTATGCACAAGCAGGTACCTGTGCATGCAATACTTGTTGTGCGTAGGCCTGCATGCGTAGGTACTACACTGGTCATGCGTATGTGCGAGGGGGTGGTGGGGACCACCACGTCCCCCACCATATGTGTTACTTTTTAAATCTTAGTTAATTTAATTTTTTAGTCTATTAAACTTAGTTAATTTAATTTTGTTATATTTAAATGTTGTTAATTTATTATTAATAATTGAAATTTTTTTATTTTGTTTTGTTAATTAGTTTTAGCAAATTTTAATTAATGGATTATGGATTTATTAGTAATTTTTACTAATGAATAATATGTAATAATGATTTTATTAATAGGATTTGATAATTATAATAATTTTCTTTATCAATGATTATTATTTATTAATAATAATAATTTTATTGATGAGATTAGTTAATTAATATTTAATAATTTTATTAATAATATTTTTTATAAGTAAATTTTATTAAGAGTTAGTATTTTCTTTAAGTGATTATCATTTAGTATTAATAGTAATTGTTATTGATTGAATATGAAATGGTCACCTAAACCTAGCCTAGGTATGACATATAAGATGATTTTGACATACCATGGTTGTGATTTCAAATGTGCGTGCAATTGGATTTAATTAAGGTTGAAATATAAGTATTGTTTTTATGTTTGTACATGCATCTAGTTATACTGAAATTGTTTGTTTTATCCAATATGGTTTTATCTTTCCCGGTTGATGGGTTTATCAGTCTTATGGGTACTAGATGACCTAGGAAAGACAGGGCTTGGGAATTATCTTTTATGTTCATGTTGTTTCTTATGTTTGGTGTGGGTGTGTATTGTTTATATCCCATTTGACCTTGTAAGCTCATGTTGTACTACTTTTCTTTGGTTATGTATATTATAGTCTATCCTGAATCTTGTGATGATTCTAGATGTGTGACTATCTAACTTTATCTATGTTAGATCTAGTAGAGATCTATGAGCCTAGGGTATTTTACCTAGATATGTGTTAGGAGGTGGCTTGCAATAAGCATCGGGGCTCATAAGTGGCTGCCAGGATCACTTATTGTAAGTATCTATAATCAAGTGATAATTGAATAAATTAAGAGGAAATAAATGAACCTAATAAGATAAGTTCATCGCCCGTGCTTGAGTGCTAGTATAGACTAAGATGGGAATGTTGATGATGTTGGCCACCTTGAGAGGTGTGACTAGCATAGTTAATGGCTTTGTCTGTATGAGAAGTCATTGTTCCATGTATGGTCACTTGACTATCGGGATCTAGAGAGATTACCAGGATGAGACTCAAGGGTTAGACGTACATGATGACACCTGCCTATGCATAGTCTAGTTATCCTACATGGTCGGTTGCCTCTGGATTAGTGAGTCATACCTATCACTATATTTGTTGACCTTGAGTTAGTAAGCTTTCAAGATTCCTTTCCTAGTAGTATTTCCTGATTTGATTTGATTATCCGATTGGGGTCCGACGTTATCTCCTCAGCACGATGGGGTAGACCTTTGTGGTTCTACACAGATGGGTGGTAGTGATTCTTTACCATTTGAGATTCGACGTCCCAGTGCCAGTGCTTGATGGTGTCTTTGCAATTGGATCCTTATGTTACTTCTTCATTGATGTTCTTTCTATATATATATATATATATATATATATATATATATATATATATATATATATATATATATATATATATATATATATATATATATATATATATATATATATATATATATATATATATATATATATATATATATATATATATATATATTCTTTATTGTAAATCTTGTATTAGTGTATCGCATGTGATACCTAATCTATATATTGTAATTTAGATGTTAGAGTGATTACTGCATACCCTGCGACATGTGCAGTGGATGCATGTTTATTAGGATTCTTGGATATTCATGGAATGTAATTATTATGATGTAATTGTTGTATTTAATTTATAGAATCTTTTGTTGATGATATTAAATGAGTTATGATAGAAAGTAATACTACGTCATGGGACCCATTAGATTTGTAATCTATGTTAATGATGTGTGTTATGTGAGTAAATGGTTATTGCTTACACATGAATGTTTATCTTGTATGTAAACTTCTAGAAAAAAAATTGTTCACCAAACTTAGTGTTATGTTCTAGGTTAGTTTCTTTTGGGTTCCCTAGCGGGGCGTTACAATGCCTATCTAGAAGACTGGGGCACGAGGACATGTTTTATTTATTTTCTACATGTGGGTATATTTTGTTAATCCTAACTTTCATGAGCATTCATGCTTTTTCCACTTTACACTAGGATCTACAATGTATTATCCTTGACTGTTTTCCGCAAGTGCATGCTTGTAGTCATCTTGACTTTCTTGTGTCTCGATGCGAGCATAATCTTGCTATACCAAACTTAGGGAACCTTACTACACTAGTCATCTTGACCTACATGTCTCTAGTGTCTAGGTGGGATTCCCACATGTCTATCTGATATAGATCATATTCATATACCCATAGTCATACTAGTGAATATTGTATGATCTTGTGATGCTACCAATAAAGCTCAATGATGATTATTAGAGTCTAATGGCTTTGTGACCTTGCAAGTAAACCACTTTTCATAGTAGCTTGCATTCTTAAGTTCATGTTAATTTAGTCTTGCATCTTGCATATGGAGAGAGATCTCCTTTCTTTCTTTTGGACTTTTAATCCACTGTGGTCACATTTTGATCTTCACTTCCTTATATTATTTTGTGATCTCAATCAAAATTTCCTATCTTAAATAGTTGATTGATTTCGAGGCATCCTCTTTCTTAAGGCAAATTCTATTTCTTCTCTTCATTTATTTTCAACTCTTCCAAACTTCTATCTTCCATTCACTTTCACCCCACTTCTTTTCTTCTAATTCAACCTTGGGGCATAACCTTTCATGATGATCTACCTTGGTTATGTGATTCTTATATCTTTCATCTTACATCAAGAACTTTATTTTTAGTTCTATTTGATCAAATATATCAATTTACTATTTCTCCTCTATCTCATTTCGATTTCAATCATGAGGGGGAAGTACCTATGAAACTTCAATCCTTGATTCAACTTTATCAAACCTATCAATCAAACCTTGCTTGAGACTTGACAATTACCTATTTATAGGGGTGTTGGCCTTGTCTTCTTCAAATCAGCTTATCTTTGTCCTTATGTGTTCCCATCTGTCGATCACACATCTAGGTTATTTTGTGATCCCAAATCGATATCACACTTCAACTTCATTCTTTGTCTACATGTGTTCCCATGAAGATCACACATTAGTCAAAGAGGGGAAAATGTATGCACCCTAAAATGGTTGCCTAAACTTTGGGCCCCCATTCATCAATTTATCAATTTCCTAAATCAATGCTTTGCAATATTTTCAAATTAAATCAATTTTCTTGATCAAATCCTAATTCTATCATTTATTCAATTATATTCTATGGATTAACCATTTTATCCTAAGTCTTTATTTAATTAAAAGGAATTCCCTCCCCTTTTATTAAATAAAAAGCCCCCACTTACCTCTTATCCTAAGTTGCACAAATAAAGCATTATTCATATTTTATAAAAAAGAAGAAAAGGTCTTTTTGTCTCACATGGGGCATAAAAGTCAACACTTCTTTCTCATTGGAGGAGATTTGTGCACAAGGATTGATCCCACTTTCAAACTCCACCCTTGATCAAATCTTTTGCCTCTTAATCTCCATGGTCTATTTATCTTTAAAAGGAGAGCTCTTTCCTCATTCAAAAGATCCCACTCTTGATGCTAATGTTGTGTTGCAGGTTTTCTTGGTGACTTTAGAGCTTTAGAGAGCTTGTTGTAGTTTAGTCTTCATACTTGCATTATAGCTTAGTTTTTATGGCATTCTTAGCTTAGTTCCTTTCATGTTTTAGCTTAATTCACATAGCTTAATTAGTAAAGGCTTGTAATACTCTCATTTTCATAGCATAGTTGCATTCTTGCATTCTCATTCTAGCATAGTTTGCATTACATTTTTCATTGTGATTCTTGAGGATATTGGCATTCTTGCCCTTGTCTCTTTGAATCTCCCATTCCATGGTTTACTAGAAAGGTTATATACTTAATAGCTCTATCTAAGAGCCCTCTAAATACCCTTGCACTCCATGCCTAGGGAGCTCTAAGCCACTTTCTCAAGGCTTCCAATTCATGGATTCTCTTGGAACTAAAGACTTAGAGAAGTGCACATTTTGAGTGTACAATACTCCATCCCCAAGCTCCTCTTCTTGCTTTGGACTTTCAGCTATAAATTTACACAATCCTTTCCCCTTGACCAGCTTTGTTAGTTTTATTATCAAATCATATTCTTGTATCTTAGTCACCCAAGCTATTCTCTTATTCATTGCTATTTTTTGCTGCGTGAGAAAACTTTTTATAGTAGATTCAAGAACAAAAACCACAAAATTTGAATGGAGAATATAAAACATGAACTTCTTTATAGCTTTACCAACTACAAAAGCTTTCTTTTCAATGATTGAGTACTTGATTTCATGCTACTTTAGGGGAGTACTCATGAAAGCAATTGGTGCTTCATTTCTTGTATCATTCTTTTGAGTAAGCATTGCAGATAAGGAATGATCAGAAGCATAGCAATAAATAATAAAATCATTTTTATAATTTGGATGAACTAAGGAAGGAGCATTTGCTACAACGTCTTTAATTTCCTTGAAAGATTCTCTACTAGCCTCATTCCATTTGAAAGGATGTTTTTCACTCATCATCCCCACGATGTGCCTAGTCAGCTCAGAAAAATCTGGCACAAAAGCTCACAGAAAATTAATCTTCCCAAAAAATGACTTTACACCAGTTCTAGTCGATGGGAGACTTAGCTGTTGAATGGCTTTTACTCTTTTAGGATCTATTCTTATCCCTCCTTTAGAAACTATGTGACCTAATAATTTACCCTCCATCACACAAAAGATATATTTCTTGGGATTGAGGGAAATACCATCATCACAACACCTTTGAAGGACTAATTGGAGATCTCTAAGATGATTCTTTCACCTTCACGAATAGACTATCAAATCATCAAGGTATATAACAATAATTTTATTCTTCATATCAGAAAAGGATGAGTCCATAGCTCTCTAGAAATTTTCCCCAACATTAATCAAACCAAAGGGCATTCTATTATATGCAAATGTTCCCCAAGATGTTGTAAAAGTAGTTTTGTGCTTATCATTCTTTGTTACACTGACCTAGTTATACCCTGAGAATCCATCAAGAATGGACATAATCTTAGATCTGGCCACAGTCTGCAACACATGTTCCATATTAAACTAACAACAAGATAACTTCTCAAGAAAATTACATCATATCATTAGAAGATTCTTTATGAAATACAAAGTACTTTCATTTCAATTTTATTTTTTTTCTTCTTAACACCATCTATATTCCTAAGAATCTTTTATGAACATTATAACTTTTAAATCAAATAGAATTTATCTAACTCATTTGATACATTACAAATATACTACATTTTATTTTTCAAAAGCTTCACTTAAACAACAATAATGAAAACATACTACATAACTTGAAATTTTTCAAAATCTTTCTTTCTTTCCCAACATACATCTTAAACATAAAGTTCACATTTCCCTTTTCCCTTCTTCCTAAGTCTACCCATTCCAAATACATCATTTTGAAATACATTACTGATTACATTGCATTCAACTCCTCATGAGAGGTAACAAGATTTTACATCATGAAATATAATCACAAGGCCTTCATTCTTCAAAACTGGTACATAAGCAAGCATGAATCTTCAAGCACTGTATCTGCAAAAGATACCTCGATAAAAATGTTTACTCCCCCATGCTAGGAGACAAACACCAAGGTGCACAAAGAAGGAATAGCTAGGCCAAACCTAGGGTTGGGTAATCTTTCCCAAAATAGCAAATGAAAAGAGAGCCAAAGTATAGATCTTTCCCAAAAGTTTCTAAGGCTTGGTAGAAACTCTAAGCAACAACCTAAGTGAGTGTCATCACATAGCCCTCACCCCTTGGGTTGTCCTAGTACTAGCCACTCTGGGCCCCGGCCCCCAAGTAGGCACATGCGGGATCGAATGCCTTTCGTACTGACAAGCGTCATTCGATCGTACCTACGCATAGGTACCTTCTCCCACTCCCATCCATAGCCTTTACTAGCGCTAATGGCATGGGTGAGGCATATTTAATCTTTTTAATGTTTTAACCCATTCCCATAAGTTTAATTAGGTTTTCACTTGTTAAATAACTCTTCAGTCGGTTATCCTAGTTCTAGCCACTTAGGGCCCCGACCCCGCACTGAGAGCCACTCACTAGGTGTCGTTAGGTTTTCTACCCTCAAACCACATATTGCAATCACATCATAAACATAGTAAAAGCATATTATAAATGCATTTGAGAACTACTACAAAGAATTGAAAATAATAGGATAGTTATGTATGTTTAGAGAAATTAGGTACATTAAGAATGTTTAGAATGTCTTGATCCTCTTAGAAGACTCTAAACCCTAAACTACTCCTTACAAACATTCTATCTCAATAAAGGCATCTAAATGTACTGAACATAATCTCCACTAAACAAGGAATGAACAATCTTCAGGTTTATACAATATTTCTTTCTAAACCTAAAACATGGCTAATCCTAAAAATTGACTAAGTCTGATTTAATTAAAAATCTAAAATTTAAAAGTTACAACTTAACTCCTAAGAACCTGAAACCTATTCCAATGGATTCAAAGGGTACCTAATCCTTTTATACAAGTATAAATTAAAGTATAAGAAATACTTAAATGTTATACTTGTATAAAGCGAAAGTATAATTATTGTGCTAGTTGGTCTAAAAATTTCACTTCGGTTTTAATATTAAAATGCTTCCACCCTAACCCTAATATACACGCAGCAACTAAACACGTGTAAACAATGTAGGCATAAAATATTATTCGGCCAAATGACAGAGATATTCATTCCTGCTAAACTTCTACAGCAGCCTGGCTAGCCTCACGGAATGTTATCTTGTTTATATTGAAATTGTTGGCATTAAGCAGAATTGCCACTAGTGACAACACTTATTTGCATTCTGGGTGCAAAGCAAGTAGACAGTGCAAACCGAGTAGATAGTGAAAACCCAGTAGACAGTGCAAATCGAGCAGATAGTGCAAACCGAGCAGACAGTGCAAACCGAGTAGACAGTGCAAACCGAGTAGACAGTGCAAACCGAGCAAGTTAGTACAAACCGAACAGGACAGTGTAAACCGAGTAACATCATGTCTACCGAGTCACCAGTATTTACCGAGTTCAAAACCTACCGAGTGATCAGTATGAACCGTGCCTTCACTTCTACCGAGTGCATGATGATGCCGAGTAATGCAGTGGACGCCGAGTATCAGAAAGTCACCGAGTTAGTTTGCAGGAACCGTGTAACCATACTTGGGCTGACTTAGTAGCACTTATGTTTATTTGTCAAACTAACTTTTTAATTGTAATTGTAACTAATTGTTTAAGACTTGTATATAAACAATGTTGTAAAAATGTCAAAAAAAATGTAAGAAGCATATATGTGAAAAAGAAAGAAAGGCAGAGATAAGCGAATTACAAAGGGCTTCAGCAGTATAAGGAATAGCAAAGACAAATTCATCACAGAAGGTGATCAGTACATCAACGAATCTCAATCAGCAATCCAGTTGCAAAGCAAGAGATCTACTGTTTCATCCTAACAGGTGAATCAGTACTAAATCCTTTAACCGGGTAGACTTAACAGTCTTTTGTAAAATCTCTTTACTGAGTGCATACTTCATTGTATGTTTTGTAAATCCTTTAACACGGTGGATTTAGCAATCCTTATTGCTCCTAACAGGGCAGATCATCAGAAGTGATCAAATTGTAAGCCTTAACCGGCCAACTTTATTCTGCAGTATTAAAGCTTTGTGGGTTTCATCCCCACCCCAGTTTTACTTTCTTTTTGAAAGGTTTCTGGGTAACCAAATCTATGTGTCATTATTGTAAATGCATTTAAGTTTCATGCTTTCTATATGCAAAGGTTAAAAGTAAATTACATGTTAAATTGAAAGAAAATTTGGAGTTACTAATTCACCCCTCCCCTCTCAGTAACTCGGTTAATTCCTGAATATTTCCAACAATTGGTATTAGAGCAACATTGGTTCTCAAGATAAAGCTTAACTAGCTTGAGCAAAGATCCAGGACAATGGAGGTATTCAAACTGAACAAGGTGATTGAAAATGAAAAGCTAGATCTGGAAATGGCCGTAGCTAAACTCAAGGAAGCAAAAGAACATCTTTCCCAATCCCTAAGAAGAAGGAAGGAACTTGCAAATCAGATGAATGATCAGAATTACATTGAAGAAAATATTGAAGATCTTTTTCCCTCAAATAACTCAGATGAAGCAAACAATGCTGTCAAAGAACTCCTAGAAAAGAATGGGTCTCTGCAGGAAGAAGTGAGAAAATTAAAAAGAGAACAAGAGCTACACTCTACAAGATTCTGTGAGATTTTGGAACAAAGAAACAAGTTGAAAGATGAATTAGATGGAAGGAACATTGAAGTCCAAAATAAAACCCTTCAGCTAGAAAACCTAATTGATCAGATCTCTCATACAAATGAGGAAATTCTGAATCTAAGATCAGAAATAGAAAGCATAAGAGAAGAACTAAGATCTGAAAAGGAAATCAATCTAAGATTGGTGGATGACCTAAACGCTGAAAAACAAATCAATGAAGGAATGCTGAAAAGTCAAGAAGACTTGAATCAGCTGTATGAGCGAAATCTTCATAGGCAAAAAGGAAAAGCAGGACTTGGATACAAAGGAGAAGGCGAATCTTCTAAGCAAGGTACTCAAAGAAATCAAAAACCTACTTGTAATCACTGTGGTAAAATAGGACATGCTTCAAATAAATGTTGGAACAATGAAAAAGCAGAATTCAATGGAAAATGTTACAGCTGCAATCAACCTGGTCACAAAGAAAATGAATGTAGGGAAAAACCAAGATTCAGAGGTAATTGTCACAAATGCAACAAACAAGGTCACAAGGCATCCGAGTGCAGATCCAAGACATTTAATCCAGCAGAACAAATTATGAAATCAATGTTTGGATGGGACTACAACACCTGGTGTAGATGTCATTACTGTGGAGAATATGGACACATTGGCATGAATTGCATAAAACATCATCTAAGGAAAAGAGATACTACCGTAAGATGCTTCAAATGTACTAAACTCGGTCACATAGCCAAAAACTGCATGAATGCTAGTGAAGTTGAAGATGGAAAGAAGAATGAAGCAACTAAGGTCAGGAAACAGGTGAGACAAAAATGGATTCCTAAATCTACCGAGCAATCCAGTCCAAGTAATGGAATGGATGGCTCTACTGACTCAAACTAAATTTCCAAGAAAGCACTGGAACTGTATTCTCATAGACCAATCTCAAGCAGTTCTAGAACTGAATTAAAAGAAAGATCTAAATCAGCATACAAGATGTAGTAAGATCACAGGGAGGTCGGTACCCATCTTTACCGAGCGAGGTCGGAGCAATATGAATTCTCAAGCTCACCGAGTTGCGAAGTCTTTACCGAGCAATTAATTCTTAGTGGGTGACAGTCTGTCAGAATTCATACCCTAATTTGTACTGAGCATTAATGACAGAGTTATAAACAAAAAGAAAGTAATCGAACTCATTCTTCACCGAAACCTTTAGCACTTTGAGAGCAGAAAATTTCAAGAGCAACCCAGCGATTCAACACTTTTGCGAAAGGAATTTTCTGTGAGCTACCATGGCAACATCCAGCACTTCAGCGAAGAAAGGATCTGATATGTTAGTCCAAGGGGAATGTAAAGCACCAGATTTCAAGATCGTGCCCGCAATTGCAGCAGCCCTAGATCCGAATAGAGCTCAATCTCAGATTCCTCCTAAGGTACTACTTATTAACGATATCTGCAATCATTTCAACTGTTCAATTCATGAAATGGGGAACCTAGAATTAGATACTATGTGTGAAGAACTGTGTGTGGATGGTATTCTGAAACCCGAGCACAAACATCTGGAAGATAAAGGTTTAGTTCACATTGCACATCTACCTCAAAACTTTCAAGATAAATGGGTTAGATACATTCTCAGCCGTGTACATGATGGCAAGATTTGGCTTGAGCAACCCATAGAGATCACAAAGAAGATGATTCATCAAATCACTAGTCTTCCCATGTTGAACAAAGCAAAAACTACCAAAACACTAGGTCAGACAGAACTAGAGAAGAAAACCCTAGCCGAGTGGGACGGTAGAGGCATGAAAGTTAGCAGCATACCGATGCTGAACTGAAGTTTGGTACGCACATCATTGCCCATAAGATTTACAGTTCTAGTCGACAGAATAGTGTCTCCTGTGAAGCTATTGACCTAGCATACAAAGTGGTCAAGAATAACTTAACATTTGACCTAGCAGACTTATTGTTAAAGCAGTTTAACAAAAACATGGAAAGCATTCAAACTTCCAAAAACAATCCATGTAAGTTTGGATCCTTATTGGTCTGTTTCTTCTTCTATGTTCAGAAATTCTTCCCTTCTAAAGGAAAAGTTGTATGGAGAAAAGATGTGCCAGCCCTTTATGAAATAAATGAATACATCTTAGAAATGGGTGAAAATTTTGAAAGCATCATGGATAATTATTTTGAGTCTTTCAAAGAGAAAATGAATGACAGATTCCGGATTCCACAGAAGCTGGTGGAAGATTACAAGGATGACATTTGTTTTATGGTGGATTGTGATAATGTATATATTCAAGCAGCTAAACCAAGGACTGTATATGTAAAACCTCTTCCTTATGAGGTAAATATTGATGAAACCAAGAATATCATTGAAGCTCTTCTTAATCAGCCTGTCAATCCCAAAGCTCCATATTTTGGAACATATGATGAAGCTAAGGTGAGAATTGAACTAAGCATAAAGCTTCCACAGGCGGTAAACAAAGGAAAGAAGAGGATAGCCAAAATGCAAATGATAACCGAGGACAAAGAAGAAAAAGATGAAGAAGAAGAGGAAAAGGATGAGAAAATAGAGGAACCAGAACCTACAAAGAAGAAAGGAAAGGTATTCATCACTAAGGCACCTAAGCCTCCCACTACTGTATTTACAAGGAGAAATGCAAGAGGCAAGGCAGACAAGACAGATAAAGACATAGTATTCAAAAGGCCTCCTCTAAACCTTCAAGAAAAGATCAAACTCTTTAGAGACGGATCAGGATCTGGAGTAAGTAACATAAAATCTTTTAAATATGAAACCAGATTGAAAACAGAATAGAAGGAAATAGAAGATGCTGTTATTGAAAAGATGGGATAGTGGAAATACTCTCTTGAAGAAATAGCCCCACAGGTTCCAGCAGTTCTATTAAATCCAATAAAAATGAGATGAAGCAATGCAAAGCAAACTGTGATAGACATATTTGATCAAACCCTGAGACAGTTAATGCCGAGCTTGAAAAATGATGAAGTAAAGAAGGCATTAAAAGAAAATGAAAGTAAGATGACATTAAAGTTCAATACTTGTTTGATTTTGATCAACAATATTGAATTAGTTGTGAAGGCTGCAAATGTCACATGGAAGAACATATACCACCTTCACCAACCGAGTATTGAAACAGTAATAATAAAAGATATTGAAGATGACAGTGATGAACAAGAAGAAGACACTGAGGTAGATGATACTGTGAGGATAGCAGCAGAAGTCATTGCATCCCTTCCTACCTCTCCAGTAAAAGTTTCTACATCCAGCCCGGAGACACCTTCAAGCATGGTTGTGACAACTTCAACATTTGTCCAATCATCTATAGCAACAACAGAAGCAACTATCATTTCTTCTACCGAGTTGCAGTCTCCTGCATCATCAAGTTTTCCAGCAATAAGTTTTCCAGTTTTTGAATCTTCAAGTGTAAATATTTTAAGCTCTCCAGTAGAAAATATACCAGTCTCTATAGCTAGCCCTACTATATCTACTATCACTACTACCAAGGCTTTAAGTACAGATAAGCCTAAGGCTCTACCGAGTATAAAATTTTTGGGTAAGAATGTAGTAGAGGATATAGACTTAGATGAAGAGATAGAGATTCCAACATTGGATTTTGCAAATCTATCAGCGGACCAAATGCAAAATATAGGTGAGATCCTCCAAAGGAAAGCAAAACAAAAGAAGCTTAAAGAGGAGAGAGACAAGGAATATCAAATCATCAAGGATGCTAAGGATATTTTGTCTGATGCATTAGGTATTAAAGTAGACTCCTCCCAACATATTTTGCTACAATTAGCAGAAGCAGTTAATAAATACAATGAGGATTCATCTGGGACATAAAAGTTAGTTGAAAGAGCTGAGAAGAGATTCAACAATAAAGTGCTTGAGCACATTGCTCAGCACATAGCTATTAACCAAGTAGAATTGTCTTCAGTTTTGTCAAACATTGAATCTATCTATTCGAATGCTACCTCTCTTTTGGCTAGATTGTGCAATATTGCTGAGTTCACAAAGGATGTTAAGGATAAAATGAATAAAATGGATGAGGATATGAAGATTAGAATACAGAAGCTGCAACTTGAACCAAGTTCAAGCTCTGCTCATCACATGAAAATCTCACACCTATCAAACATGCAGTCTGATCTACTGAAAGAAGACACAAGGATCCGGTCCACACTGCTAGACATCCAACACTTGATCCTTCCCATCATGAATACAATGTATAAGCACATTGAACATTCCAAAACATTGATTCATGACAATCAGTTCTCTATAGCAGATCACATGATTGAACTCTCTGCAGAAGTCCAAATTGCAATCCAAACATGTAAGATTCTGCAAGAAAGTTGGGACAGAACCCTGGCACTAATAATGAAGGTACATTCTGATTTTCTATCAAATTTTGGATTCTCTCTGTAAATAACTTGTATATACACCTTTGGCATTATCATCAAAAAGGGGGAGATATGTATAGAGGGAGATATATGTATAGAAGAAGATTTGTATAGAAACAGTTAGCACATTGAAAGGGGGAGACAATGTATAAAGCTCTATAACAAAGACAAATTTTGAAAAATCAAAATAAAACTCAGCATGATTCATGTATATAAGTTTTGGCCAATAAGTGTTTTTGTCACTAATGCCAAAGGGGGAGATTGTTGGCATTAAGCAGAATTGCCACTAGTGACAACACTTATTTGCATTCTAGGTGCAAACCGAGCAGACAGTGCAAACCGAGCAGACAATGCAAACTGAGCAGACAGTGCAAACCAAGCAGACAGTGCAAACCGAGCAGACAGTGCAAACTGAGCAGACAGTGCAAATCGAGCAGACAATGCAAACCGAGCAGACAGTGCAAACCGAGCAGACAGTGCAAACCGAGCAAGTTAGTACAAACTGAATAGGACAGTGTAAACCGAGTAACATCATGTCTACCGAGTCACCAGTATTTACCGAGTTCAAAACCTACCAAGTGATTAGTATGAATCGTGCCTTCACTTCTACCGAGTACATGACGATGCTGAGTAATGCAGTGGACGCTGAGTATCAGAAAGTCACCGAGTTAGTTTGCAGGAACCGTGTAACCATACTTGGGCTGACTTAGTAGCACTTATGTTTATTTGTCAAGCCGAATTTGTAATTGTAATTGTAACTAATTTTTTAAGACTTGTATATAAACAATGTTGTAAAAATGTCAAAAAAAATGTAAGAAGCATATATGTGAAAAAGAAAGAAAGGCAGAGATAAGTGAATTACAAAGGGCTTCAGCAGTATAAGGAACAGCAAAGACAAATTCATCACAGAAGGTGATCAGTACATCAGCGAATCTCAATCAGCAATCCAGTTGCAAAGCAAGAGATCTACTATTTCATCCTAACAGGTGAATCAGTACTAAATCCTTTAACCGGGTAGACTTAACAGTCTTTTGTAAAATCTCTTTACCGAGTGCATACTTCATTGTATGTTTTGTAAATCCTTTAACAGGGTGGATTTAGCAATCCTTATTGCTCTTAACAGGGCAGATCATCAGAAGTGATCAAATTGTAAGCCTTAACCGGCCAACTTTATTCTGCAGTATTAAAGCTTTGTGGGTTTCATCCCCACCCTAGTTTTACTTTCTTTTTGGAAGGTTTCTGGGTAACCAAATCTATGTGTCATTATTGTAAATGCATTTAAGTTTCATGCTTTCTGTATGCAAAGGTTAAAAGTAAATTACATGTTAAATTGAAAGAAAATTTGGAGTTACTGATTCACCCCTCCCCTCTCAGTAACTCGGTTAATTCCTGAATATTTCCAACAGAAATGATAGTGTATTATAAATGGCTGGCTTTCTATAAACGGCTGGCTTTCTATAAACGACAAAGATGGCTGGAGAATAAAACAATAATATATGCCCTAAACTTTAATGGCCTATTTGCATAAATGTTTTGCAACTTGTAATTTGTACACACGGAAACAGAAAACAATCCCACAGCATGAACATTCAATGGCTGGCATTGCACATTAATATATATGTATATGACCAGCAATAATATATATAACCAGCAATGATGCAATATTGTATCAATATTCTATAATAATACATTATTACAAAATACCTTAATACGTTATTACATGGTATATTAGTGTATTAACATTCCGTAAAAGTAATACACAATATAATAATAATACATTAATGCACACACAGACATTCTGTAATAACATTACACAAAATAATAAATTTAATGCACACACAAACACTCTGCAATAATATTACACAAAATAATAATATTAATGCACACACAAACATTCTGCAATACTATTACACAAGATAATAATACTACAATAATGCATATATATATTTTGCAACCATAGTACAAAATACAGAAACTTTTCAAGAAATCTAAATTTTACATTCATTCTACAAAATAAATCTACTTCACGGGATGGATTCCAACCTGGAGTCCTATGAAGACCAGTTGGAGAAGAAGGAAGATCAAATCCTCTCCAATGTTTCCAACACTCCTTTGAATCCCTTTGCTTGCAATCTTCCAGCCTCTACCCATAACAATCCAAATGCCAACTCCCAGAATATGGGACTTCTCTCTTTAAAAAAATATAAATTTTCTACATTAATAATAATAATCCTCTTCTCGAAATCAACTCTTCTCCCCCAACTCCTTTTACACAGGAAATCTTTCCTGTAAATAGAATGGAGGAGGTGGTTGCACAGGTAATCCAACCGGTGCAACCATCTCAACTATCCATCCGTTAATGAGATGGTTTTGAAAACTCATTCCCGTAAAGGAATAAATAAACTATAATCTAAGTCCCTAAATTTAAGGATATTAAAATAAATATTATAATCTTAAAACAATTTATTAAATTATTTAACTATGGTAATTGGATAATCCTATTTACCATACCGCTAATTGATCTAATTATTTATTAATATAATAAATAATTACATTGTAATAATTATATATAAATATATGTATGCATATGCATATGTGTGCACCCATATGCCTATGTGTACATATATTATTATTATTATAAATATTATTACAAGCATAATATTATTATTATAAAGCATAGTATTATTTTTATTGCTATAGACTCTTTGTCATTATTTAGTATTATAAAATAATACCATAAATAAGGTAGAGTATTATTAATATTAAACATTAGAATAACATTATTATAAACTATATTGTTTATTCATACCTTAATCCCCATTCTAAAATATATATGTATATATTAAGTAGCCACTAACATAGGTTAGAATTTTACCACTATTATTTAAAACCTTTTTTTATTAATATTTCCTTAGACATTAAAATACCATAAAATTAATCCTTATCATGGGTATTAAAACCACATGGTTTAATTGCACTCCAAATCGCTCCTAATGAGATATGCTACTAAATCATACCCTCAAATGAACAATAATCTACATCCATGATCTACTAACAGATTTGAACATATGATGAAGGAAAGAACTAGCTACAAGATCCACCATTCCATCAACTACAAAACCACATAAGACATTCACACAAGGGACTGACTCGACAGTTCCCACCTAAGGATAAAAGGATCAAAGGTGAAGTTTCTTCCTATGGACCTGGTGATACCTCCATAACAACAACAACGATCGAGGATTTTGAGGGATCGCTCAGACTTGTGAAGCCAGGTGGAGACGATACCCGGTACCTGCAATCCTGCATCACCAAGAAGAGATACATATATATACATATGGAAATACAAATTAGATATATGCAAGCAGATGACCAGGATCGATACATCGTGTGGACCTCAACTAAGTGAGTAACTACGACTTTGTCCTGGAGTCATGAAAAAAACATCAAACACATCCATGAAACATAAAACATCATGGTAGTGGTTAGATTCAAATAATTGGGTTAGATCCATAAACATATAAAAATAGATAATTTTCTAATCTCATAAACATGTAACTACTAACCATAAATGAGCATATTCATCATGTCATCATCCACAAAACATAAATGTAAATGTATAGTCTTGACCATAATAATAATAAAATGTCCAAATCAGAAAAGTCTAAGTATCACCATAGGAGAGGTATTACAACGCAGATCCTTATTTCACCATTCTTATTTCTCACCAGGACAATATTCGTAATCCAAGTAGAGTGGTGGATCAAGCATATAATCCTTGATTTCAACATTTTGTCTACCTCATGTAGTATAGCCTCTGACACTTTAGGGATATAACTACACATCTTTTGTCTAAAAGGCTTACATTCTGGTTTAAGGGGTATATTGTGACTGAAACTTCCACCTCTGAAATCTTTCAAGTCATTATAATTCCAGGCAAGAACATTTGAAAAAGATGTCAGCAATGATTGAAGTCTTTCTTTCTCTTGTGAAGAAAGATTCTTTCCTATAGATATCCATTTAGGCTATGTTTCATCTCTGATGTTGATCTTATCATACTCTTTAAGTGTTTCAGGGTGAGGATTTCCCTTTCCTGAGATAAAACTATCATCTTTTCCAGAAAATAAATTTTCAAGTGGAACGAAGCCTTTTGGAATTTTATTACCTTTCAACTGTACTATTTCATCTGATGACTGGTCTTCAGAAACTGATTCTTCACATGCCTCACTTGACCCTTCAAAATAAGTGGATGCAAAAACCTCCACACAAGCCATAAAGTCTTTAATACTAGAATCATTTTCAAAAACTTGCAAATGATCAGCATTGTCAGGGACTGCTGGCCTGTAAATCATTTCTATCTTATAAGTATTTGTTTTGAATTCAGGATGGGGAAGCAATAAAGAAGTTGAAACAACTAAATAGTTTTCCCTTGAATTTAAACTTCTCAAAATAGCTTCTATGGAAAAAGCGTCAAAGGCTTCAATCTCCTTCCAAACCAAATCTCTATAATGTTTTAGTCATTCATTTTGCACCGTGAACTAACCCTTTCCTTGCTTAACAATCAGTTTAGCATCCCCTCTTGCAATGAGGGTTGTAATTCCATGAGTTTTCACTTCCTTTAGTCCTAACAACAAAGCTTCATATTTGGCAGTAGTGTTAGTGTTCTTAAAATCCAATTTGAAGGAAAAAGGAAAACATTCTCCATTAGGACCTTTAAGAACTACCCTAGTTCCTAATCCAACATTTACACAACTACCATCAAACTTCATTGACCAAATTTGAGAAACCTCATCCGGATCTTTTGGAATAGGGGAAACATCATCAGCCATGATTAGGTAATTCCCAATTTAACACTCCTAATACAAAATCTGAGCTCTTGGGTTATCTGAAGGAAAGATCGTGTATTTATTCTTTTCTTCCAGTTCTAACTTAACCTTTTTCTTACCAACAAGAATGACTATCTCAGACCAATCCATCCTAATCTCACCTCCCATGTCTCTACAAAAAGTCCTGCTCAAAAGCATCCCATAGCTTGCTGGAATATCAGCTACCAGAATTGTTAACTTTAACCTCTTATCTAGATGGGCGGCTAGGACAGCTTGGGCATCTTTCAATTGACCTATTAGAGGTACTTGGTTTCCATCCATTGAATAGAATCTCCTAAAAGTTTTTGTCAAGGTCAGGCCAAGGGCTTTAGCAACAAAGGATGACATGATATTATCAGATGCTCCTGAGTCTATGATACAATTGGTCAATTTAAGACCATTAAGGAGTAGGGAAATATAGAATGACTCAAGTTTTTTGGTTTCATGAATATCACACCTAGCTTCTAAAGTGGAGGTATTAGATGAATTAATCTAGTTACTATTTTTAGGGGGAACCACTAAAGGAGGTTGGACAAAAGAATCAGATTGATTGGTTGTACACTGGTCAGCGCAAGAGGAATCAGGAGTTTCACCCTTAACATATTTAACCAACTTTTCAAGTTCTTTTGGGTTCAATCTAAAATATTCTATGGGTAAAATTTGAATAGCAGAAGATTGAAAAAACTCAACTATGTCAAATGAGGGGACTCGTGCATCTTTTTGCAATATTTTAAATTTAGAAGACTTTACACTTGAAAAGGGACTCGTGCAGCATTTGATGACGAAGGACTATATTTAGGGGACTTCTGATTGTAGATGAGCATAGCACAGGCTGAATCTTCAAGAGTAACCAAAATATCTCCTCTTTCAGAGTCAGATTCATATTCTAGGTAAAATGAGCTGGAGTCGCCAGGTCTCTCTTGAGCCATTTTTTCAACCTTCACTTCTCCTAATACATCTGGGGTTACCTTCATTTTCATATGTCTTGTCATATCTAGACATGTATCACCATCATGATCTATTGTTAAGTGGAAATAACACATAACTCCCTCTCTAGAAGGTGTTTCAATGGCTAGTCTAGGTTGAGTTGAAGGTAAAAGGGGAGTTTTACCATGCCATTGACCAGGTTGTTTTCTGTTGGCTTCTTGATATGCAAGAGAGTAAGTAGATCCTTGTTTGGGTAGTTTCCTTTTCAATGTTATAACATCATTCATTAGCCTTTGAACTACTAGATCTAGGAAGAAGTAGAAGCTTGAGAATGTGGAGCTTGAAGATCTTTCTTCCACTTCCCCACTATAATCAAGTCATCTTCTAACTCAGTCACCTGACTTTGGGCTGCTTCCAGGTCTATTGGCCTACTTATTCTGAGATGAAAACCAATGTCCAGGGGCATGGAGTTAACAAAGAAACATTGCTGGTTTTTAGGGGTGGGTCTTTTATCAGTAGGAATCTTATGAACAACTTTATTATACCAAGCCACATAATCTCTCATAGGCTCATGAATTTATTTTTTCATCTATGTAAGTTGCGCAAATAGAGAATGCTCATCATCAGTGCTCTTGAAACATCCTTCAAAGGTCATTTTCATGGAGTTCTAGTCAGTTATAGATCCTGTGGGTAGGTGTCCAAACCACTCTACTGCTCTTTCTATGAGAGTTTAAATGAACAATCTAACTACTACATCCTTAGTTTGCACTCCTAGAATGTCGATAGCTACATTAAAAGTATTAAAATGCTCTTCTATAGATACTATACTGTCTCTGGTGAACTTTGGAAGGACATCTTTAGCCCCTTTTGGAAGAGAATGATGAGCAGCCAAAGCTAAAGGCCCCATTGCATTACCCCATGGTTGAGCCATAATAACTATCAGGAAGATAGTTTAGAGAGGGGAGGCTTGAATTCCTAACAAGGTTAAGGCTTGTAAATCATAGGTCTTCGAAAATGACTTGAAAGTTTCTCTTGGAGGAGAAGATGGTCTACTTTGAGCCTTTTTCTTGGAGGGGTGAACTTTTGAGGTTTCAAGATTTCTCAATTCTTCAAAGATACTATCAAAGATACCTGCCTCTCTCTAAGACTTGGTGTAAGGTCTAGAATCTAGTTTGGCAGTTTTATGGTCTTGGTATTGCTCTATCAACTACTTCAACTTCCTGGGAAATAGGGAGACCTCTCAACCACTCACCAATTTATTCCTCCTCTTCTAATACTAACTGAACTTGCTGATATTGTTGACTACTTGTTCGTACTCTCTAAGCCAATTTATTTGGGTCTACAATAATATCCTCTTGGGTATCATGGAAATCTAAACCAGGCTATAAGACTGGGGGTAGTTCAGCTTGACTAGGTATTACATCAGCAGGTAACACCATGATTATTCATTTAACCAAGAAAAGGCACTGATTTATTAGTTTCGTTCCCCAACAAAGTCACCAAAAATCTGTTAGTAAACTGATTTTGTCTTTGTTTCTATCTTCCTTAAGATATTACTCTATTACCCTTTCAAAGACAAACTCCTACTAATAGTTGGTTAAGTGCTGACTATGAGTCACTTCCCTCTGAATTTTAATCTAGGTATAGCTCCCTAAATAGATTTTCAATGAATTTCTCTAACCAGATTTCTCAATTTAGCTTTTAACCTGAAAGATTATAAGGTTGTTGTATCATTCTGCAAATGACTAGCACTTTTTACAACTTTTTTCAAAAGAAAAACAAGATATACGAAAATAGAAAATCATAGTTTTCTACCTTCTGTACCTCTTTGAGATAGTATAAAAAAAGAATGAAGCAAAGAAATATGAATCGGGCTATGATCACTGATATCCTCAAGATACTGACAAAGATCTATTGTAGAAATAGGAAATAAATAAAAACATCACCACAGGATATATATTCACTCACTTCAAATTACACATATCTGAAACAAAGTACGATTGCTATATTAACTATTCTTGCATCACAGGCAAAAAAATGAAAAATATATATAAGTTCTTTAACAACAAACTTGATATATCAAAAATGTCTTTTTTCAACTGAAAGAAACTTTCAAATAAAAATACTAATTTCCTCCCAAAAATTTCTAACCCTTTCTACTACGCAACTAAACTACTTATAGTTTTTGTAAAGCCGAGAGGTCTCCCGAAAAACCCAACCTCTTAGTTAGAATAGTTTTACAAGTAACCAAAGTAAAAGAGGACACATGTCCTTCAGAGTTTCCAAACAGTTAAAACATAACTAAATTTCAAGATCAGCCTCCTTGTCGACAACACACTCCTCATCTCCCATGAGATTGTCTCCTTTAGCTACGGTGGATTGTATCACCTCCCACTACTTTTGTGCCTGAATCAATTCCTTCACGAGCTGCAAATGAGGAACCTTCATGTTCACTATCCTTGTCATCATCGCTTCCTTAATCCACCTGGATTTCTTGACCTTTTTGATTGTTGAAGGGAATTGATCCACACAGAGATACAACATTGATTCAATCCTGGCTACCTGTGTTAAATCTAAAGGTTTAGGGTTGGCCTTTTCTTTAAGCTTCTTCATGGTATTCTCAAACACTCCAAGGGCTATTTTCTAATCTTGATCTCCATGATTTACTGTGTATGTATGAGAAAAATTGATCACCTTTAGTTTAGTCATCATTGTTTTCTGCAACTACCTAATTTCATTCTCACTATCTTTTCTCAGCGATAGTACTCCTGATGGTGCTGAGACCCCAACTGACATTCTTTCTGAGAACAAAGAAGGTGGCTTCATCATGTGATTTCACAGATTTCTCTGTACAAAACTTCACATACCCATATTTTTCTATCGCCAAGAACTTAGATATGGCTGCAAACCACTTCTCTTCCTTTCTCTCCCACACCTGCCTCTATGTTTATAACTCACCTATTAAGGCTTCTATATCATGTAAAAATTCCTAAGCATCTTTGAGGTACTTAAGACCACTTTTGACAATTTCACTAATCCATTCATCTACAAAAGTTTCTAGGGCTTGGCCTCTGTGCACTTGACTCAAGAAATTTTTCCTTTTAGCAGACTCTGGGTCAAAAATCTGAGACTAAACTAATGGAGTGGCATCAAAGCTGTAGAAGGTATTGATAAACTGTGACAATGTTAAAATTTTCTGCTTTAATTCTTTCTTTTCCTTTCCATCTTGCCAAGATGAATTCAACATTTGTTGCATTGTTTCTTTGAACAAATTATTCTTGCCAACATGATCCATGGTACCTAATTCCACCTTTGTGATTTCAAAGTCCTCTTCCCTAACTTCTTTTTCTCCTTCTTTAGGTTTGCAAGTCACCACATTCGCAATCCATTTTCCAATTTTTGCATCTATGAACATTAGGGTTGTGCTTTTTACCTTTTTAGTTTTGGGGATCTTCTGGACATACTTGCTAGCTATATCTTTAATGGGGACAGATACAGGAACTAGATTGCATTTTTTACTTACCGTGGAGATTAGCCATGGGTGTGTGAATCTAGAACCAGTAAGTTTCTTAGGTGTCTTTACTGGTATACCAATTACTTCCAGCGTGGCATCATCTAGGTCAAAAATATCCTTATCCACTTGTTCATTTTCAGATATGTGAAAACTCATATCTTCTATCTTGTCTTCATCCAGATTGATTGTTAGAATGTTCTCTTGAGCCATGTTCTTCTTATTCTTTAACCTGGTCTTGGACCTTGTAATCCTTTGTGAAGGGGTAACCAAGTGAGGTTCAACAATAGCTTTCTTTCTTGTGTTACTGGCTTGTAATTTTTTAGTAGATCCTTCATTTTCAATTTGGGTAGATGAATTAGAAAGAGAAATAGGGGAATGTAAAGAAGAACATGCAACTTCCTTTTTTCTACTCTAGGTTCTTTCTATCTTCTTTTTTGTAGCCACTCATTAGTCAACTGGATAACACATAAAGTTCTTTTTTCAATATTATCTTCTTCCTCCTTGGACCAGTCTATAACAAGATCACTTTTCTCAATTGGTTTTCTATAGCTAGGCTCAATCAAATTAGATCCATCATTAGTTACTCCATCTACATTAATCTGAAGTCTCATGGATTGAATTTGGGATACACATAGCATGTTGTTTTCTCTTTCCTTTACTTGTGATTCATCACAGTGTTCTTCCCAAAAATCTTCCAGGTGAGGTACATGAAACATGTGTGATCTAAGCCCTAGACTGCCACTTGCATAATTTTTGTTATCAAATCCCACCCTTTTAGTATAGTACTTGAAGTCAAAATGATGAATGTCATTTCCAATAATGACAACATCAGCCATGGTTTTACATGAAAATTTACCCAGTGTTATAGGAAAATCCTTATCCCACTCCTCTTCAGGAAGAAACCTTTTCAAAATTGTAGTGATTTGTTGACAAATCTCAGCTAGGATAAAATAATCAAATGCATACCTAGGTAACCTCAACGGCTGGTCTTCAAAATCCCCAACCTTCATATAGGTAAATCTAGAAAATTAGATATTATAGCTCCTATACTTAGTTACCAGTTCCTGGGCTTTCAAACTAATCCTTTTATTAGTTACACTAGCCAATTCAAACACAGTTTACCCATGAATGTGTCATGCACTTTTTTGTAATTTTCAAGAACCTTATCCTTCCGTAGAATTAGGTAATATTCATACACACATATATCCACTACCTAGGGTTCATGTGGAAATTCATGCCATTGTTTACTATAGGCTAAACAGTACATGAGATAGGAAGACATGAAGAAATTGCTACCAGTCAATTTAGAGGTGTTGAGCTATTCTCTTAGGGATCTAGCCATTAAATCAACCCAATCGAGGAGTTGCATTCCTTCTAGGATGATTTGAACATAGAAATAAATTTAGTCAGAAAAAAGTTAGGCAGCTTGAGACCCTCTTACTCTATGCAGCATCACCATCAGGTCACTAATGTAAGGGCGAACATGGGTTCTATTAAATTTCTTGGTCAAATGTGAACCCCCTCTTTGTGGGTTTAGAAACCAGCTCTTTGCTATAGAGGTACGATTTGCATCCTTATTTTCATTGAATTTTACAATGGATTGTGCAGGAGAAAAAGAAGAGAATGCCTTTTTTGGGATTTGAAAAGCTTGTGTCACAAATTCCCTATTTACAGGCATAAGGACACTACCATCCTTATTTTTAATTGACTCAGTCCATGCATCATAATTTTGTATGCATTCAAGAATTAGTTCTAGACAAACAACAGCAGGAGGAAAAGTCGTTGCAGAACACAAACCACTATGTAGAATTTCTAGAGCTGGGGTACCCTCTAAAGAATTCAAAAGATGGGAAGGCAGGTCCTCCACATTGTAGTCTTCTAGGTCAATGTCTGATACTATAGGGGCATCACATACTAAATTTTTAGTATTCCCAAACATATGAAATGTTGACCTCATGACTGCAGAAAATTAATCTTCTATTCACCTTGCAGACTACTAAATTTGAAAATATCACAGGGGGTATCGGCCAAACTCACCTCATTTCTGTAGAAGATTTTGATCACAAGAGCTCCCCAGTCCTTACCTCCACACACCAGCTTCTTAAAAAGAATACTTAAACATTTGAATGAAAAGATATAACTTAAATAGAGTCATGTGAGCTCATGAATTTATTGCAAATCTTTCATGTAGAGTGTTGCACGGATTTGATTTGACATTTTTTATATGTAAACCATAATTACCACTTTAAAAAATCCCAAGGTCATTAAGAATAATCATTAATCCAAAAATCTAGGGCGTACTTAACAAATTCTAACCATAATTATCATTTAATGCCATCCCCCTATGGGCCCCACTACTTAGCTATCATTAGATTCTCTTCTCTTTCATGACCTCCTCAGATTTCTCCGAACAGGAAAGAACATAGTTCATGGGAGTTCGACACCATTCAAATGTGTTCAATACTGTTCAACAATTACAAACCTCTAATTTAACTCAGTTGATGATTTGAATGTCAGGGGACATCATGAACAAAGGACCATTTTTCTTCAATCTTCTTAAGCGTCAATGGTAAGAGTATTTCTTTCTTTATGAACCTCTCATGTCTTCACAAAAGATGAAAATTATGTGAACATCCTTGAATGGGTATGAACAACGTTCAAGGCTATTCAAAGGTGTTCAAGAGTGTTCAAGAAAAACAAAGCTTGAAAAATTCCAAGTGACTAAAGGCACAAACAAGATTTCAAAAATGATGAATAGATTTCACGCGTATTGAGCAAAGGAAACTCTAATCAAAAGATAAGGTTTTTAACATGAAGCCTTAATCAAAGAATAATGAAGCCATAATGAATATAAATGTAATCATTCAAACACTATATGAAAAGGTTTCTAAATGCATAAAACATGACATATAAATTATCCATAGACACAAAAATAGAATGGAAACTTAACGATGTTGGGTCAACTAAAATATGATGAAAGGATATGTGGTATGAAAGGCTTTCACTAAGATGAGATGACAAACTAGGAAAATCACACAACAAATTCTTTCACACATTGGAAGGAAAGATAATATGTTAGACTCAAGGAGGCTCAAGATCTAAGAGGATGCAAGGATTCCTTTTCTAATGAGTTTAAAATTGACTATATAAAATGTAAAGATAACAATGCAAAATTCAATAACACATGATTCATTTTTTTTGAATATAGGTTGTGGAAGTAGTGGGTGGGAAACCTTGGAAGGGACAAAGTTTGATGCTAGAAGGACTTTGTAGGTTTATCCTGACAAAGAGAAGCTCGGGGATAATAGTTTTTCTATTTTCCATCAGGATTGTGTCCTTGAAGATTGTGGGGGGATCTCCCAGCTACTTTTCAAGAAGTTCATAGTTCCTAAATTCGGTGTGCTAGACCCCTCAAAGGTGGACAAAGTCAAGGTAACTAGGTTCTCTCTTTTTTCTTCTTCTTATAAAGTTGCCTATGCAGGGTCTTGGAAAAGTATTTTTAGGATTCCTCACTTCCAAAAGGTGGAGTTTTTATTGTTAAAATTATAGAAGGGACCTTTCCCAATGTCCTAGACCCTTCCATGGATCGTTCCCTCTCAAAGATGCAAAATGCACTAGTGGATAAGTTTAGAGGTTATAAAGAAAATATTGTAGCAGCCAAAAAGTGGGATTTATCCTCTTGGAAGCTTAAACATTCGATTGTTTTTTCTTCCCTACCTAAATGTTTCTTCTATTTATCCTTCTCTTTCAAAGAAGATTGTCTCCATATTTTGGCCTCAAGTCCTGGGTTCTATTAAAAGGCTCCTTTTTAGCTTTGTAAATGGTGGCCTAGGTTTGACCCGGTGACCCATCTCAGTGGTGCATTTCCTATGTGGGTCCATCTCCTAAGTCTTCCTCTTGAATTCTAGGATGAGGAAGTCATTGCAGGAATTACTAGCTCCTTTGGTGAATTTCTAGGGGTGGATAAGCTTAAAAAAATAGAGATGGATTCATTTTTTCTTGTGTTTATGTTTGTGTGTCTCCTAAAGTCATGCTTCCTATCCCTATTTTACTAAAATCTTGCATTGGTTCCTTCTCTCATTGTTTACAATATGAGAACTTCACTCTCTATTACTATAATTGCTCGGTTATCAGTCACATCTATTCCAATTTCTTGAAGGGTTCAAATAGGCATATTGAGAATGGGTCTAAGGTTGTTGGTGCTTCTCCTACTAAGGATGACTCTCTTTTGGGAGAGGGGGTCCTTGATCCTCTTCCTTCAGTTTTTCTATTGATTGATGTTCCTCTGGCCCTTCCCCTTATTCTAAGGTTTCCTTCTTCATTGAACTCCCTGTTGGAAATCTATTGGAAAAATTGGATGCTGAGAGGGGAGGGTGAATCATATATAATTGATTTATCCATTTTAACATAAATAAAAAATTTCATAGCATTAACATAAAACTCAACAATGTGATGGATCTAATAAGCTAAACATCACCCATGAAAATACACATAACACAATGATTTTGGTTACCCAGAAACCCTTGAAAGGTAAAAAAAGGGGTGGGGATGACACCCACAAATCTTCACTATTGTAGTATAAATTTTTTTTGTTAGGGCTACAAATAAGATCTACCATGTGAGGGGTCTACCCTATTAAGAGCTTTAAGATTTATATAATATACCTTGCAAAAGGATTTAAGACTTACAACTAAGTAAGAACTTGATTAAGAGATTTACTAACGCTTGTCAAAACCACTATGTTAAAAGATTTACCCTGATACACTTGTTAGAATGTCTTAGTACTTGATCCTTTGGTTTGCACTATGATGTTGATTACAGATCTTCTCTTTCCAATATAGATTTGATCTTATCTATCAAGTATATCTTTGTTCTTCTCATCAGTGCTTCACTCTGTTCTACTCGGTCACTGAACTCTATCAGAATACTTCTCTATTCTGAAAATATTATCTCTATCACACTTCTTCCTTCCACTCATACATCATTTTAGGATTTAGACCACATCTTACATAGAAAATTAACTTTCTCCAAGATTTAAGATCTATGATCTAGATCATCCCATTTTTCCCTAATTCTGATTGGTTCCATTTATTGCATAGGGATTAATGATTACAATATAAGAGTTTAATCACCTCTATGATTCCCTCAACAAATAGTAAATAAAATATAAATGTCGACCAAAATGGTTTACCTAAGTTTTTATGCCATAACAAACACATATGTCAATTCTGGCTTTGCTCGGCATTGGATATCTTTGGCACTCGGCATTCACTATTCTTTATACTCTTGTGCTCGGTATTATCTTCAATAAATAACTCAAAAAAAGTTCACTCGGCTAATACAAAAGTACTTGGTGACCACTATTTTAATCGGTAGTGACTACTACTTGGTAAATGTACATAATACATGACTTGGCCTATATATGATGATTCAGTCATAATGAAAATTGACCAACATTTCCTAGAAAATGATTAAGTGTAAGACACTAATAGACAAAAAAACTTTATGGATCAACAATCTCCCCCTTTGACATTAGTGTCAAAAACACTTTGTCAGACATTTACATTACATTTACAAGATTACTTAGTATTAACAGAAGTATATACAGAATACTCCCCCTAAAATTTAACTCGGTCTTAAAAAACAAAAAATTTACATTTTTACATATAAGACTTCCTTACTTGACATACACTCAAATACATATACACATCTAAAAAATGTAGTATGTCATACCATTCATTTATGCTTTCTTCAATCTGATTCTACTCTCTAAATATTTGTTCCCTCTTTGTGACTTAATATGTCATGTCATTCTATTATTTCCCCCTTGTTTTGTCACTTGAAGTTCTTGGGGTGTAGGGAGCTTGAATTATTTTTCCAGAAATGGTTTATGAAGCTACAAGACCATGTGCAATGCATTGTCGCAACCATATGTTGCAATCTTCAAAACCTTAGATTTTACCTCTCGCTCGACAGCTAGGTCAACTAGGCTCTCGATAGTAGAAAGATGGGGATCTTTCTGTACTAATTCCTTTGCCATAACTAACTCTCCTTATATGGCCTCCAAATGAGGTGTTAACATTGTTTGAATGGAAAGTAAGTGATCCTATATCTTACCATCATTATCCATCAACTCAGCTAAGCTCCCTTGATTATGTAGAAGCCTGGTGTAATATATAGAGATGGAACTAGCATCCAAACTCAATGAGTGACTAGTAGACTAGATGTCTAGCTATAGCTTATCTACTAGCTCCTAGTTATCCTTGGTGAATACTTCTACATCACACAATTTTTTGTACAAAGATTGTGCATTTAGTACAACCCCTTCTAAAATAGATATTAAGGTAGAAAGTTCTACCTTCTTCACTGCTATATTGGCAAAGACCTTATTAAGTACCTTGGTCTCAAATTTTATTTCTGACCAGTGCAACAACTTATCATTTGCCTCACTATCATCATCAGTCACTTTCTTGACAATATGGACAAGTTGTTCCAGTATAGGGTCAGAGTCATTAACATCATTTATTTCAAAAGCATCAATGAATATACCTTTTATTTCATGAAGTACTTTCTTTTGCTGATGTTCCCTTCTCATTTCTTCCCATTTTCTCTTCTTCTTCATTAGATCTTTCATAATTTTCATACTTTCATAGGACAAGTTATCTATGTCCCATTTAGGAACCACAATAACTTCCTCAAGTGTCACCTATGGGGTAGGATATTTTACCTTCTTTTTCTGTGACTTTTTCTTAGGTGTTTTTCCAATCGGCATTTGTACAAGAGCTTTTATTGCCTCTTGCTCCTTGGGCTCTTGAGTTTCTATTTCTTTTTTTATCTCCTTCTCTTTTGGTTTCTTTTCCTCCACATGTGGATTTACTATTACCAATGCAGAATGTTCTAATTTCCCTTTATTTAACTCCTTAGAAGATGTAGACTTCAAGGTGTAGTTACTGACTTGTCATGTTCCTGGGTAGTACTATTACTAGCTAGGATATCAACTGTAACTTTGTGTGGACTGGTAGAGGTAACTTTATCAGTTGATGTATCTTCAATCTATGGGTAATCTATCACTTGTAACAACATGAGATTTCCACTTGGCAAAGATGTATATTTTGTTTCATTGACTTTAATTTCTTCCTTGGTCAATACATGAGTTTTTACTAGGGTATGCTCAGTGATGTCAACAATGGTTACTTCAGCTATCTTCTCACATTTCTCAATCTTAGGAGCTGCTTCCTCCTAAATGTGAGGTTCACTAACATCCTCTTTATTATCTAGCTGAACTCCCTTAGATGTTCTAGCTTCTTGTTGTCTACTTTTATCAATTAATAGACCAAAAATGATCTTCCATACCTTGAAACTTTTTTGAACAACATCTTCAACCTTGTGTTGAAGGATAGAGTATGCCCTGCACTTGGGAATGAATCTATTCTTGTACTACTCCAAGAGTCATTGAATGTTAACAGGGGGTAGATCTGGTGTGACTTGGGTTAGTGTGCTTTCTCTAATCTACTTCTCAGTCATAAGAGCATATCCCCATTTTTGTGTTATCCGTTGGTATAACTCATTAGGAATCAAATTCTCCATGTGAAGGGGTACCATCTTGAATGTACATAGAATCACAAGTATTGCTTCTTCAACTTTTTCCTTGTCCTCTATACTCATCTTTTCAAATTTTAATTGCTTGAAACCTGCTAGGCCAACAGAGCTCTTGATGTTGTGGCATATTTCATCCATAGTCAATGCTTTTCTTTGTAGTGCTACCTTCTTCTTTGTTTCCTCATCACTCTCGGTTTCCTCATCATGTTTCTCCAAAATAAGTTTTCTTCTCCACTTCTTCCTCAACTGGCTCAGCATTGCCTTAGGCTGAACAATTTTTCTCTTCCCTGATACAGGGGTTTTATTTTGAGGCTTGGCACCTATAGGTGTAGAGACTGCTCTAGTTCTTGGCCTAAGTACTGGTGAGGAGATAGGCTTAGGTTTTTGCATTTTTTTTCTCATAGGCTCAGTAACTGGTGCCTTCTTTCCTTTCTTCTCTACTACTATCTCCTCCTCTTCACTTTCACTAGACTCACTTGATTTATCTTCTCCTAATCCTTGAGTCAGTTCTAGAGGTGCATCTACCTCTCTTTCTCCTATCATCTTTTCTATATTTTTCACTATCTTTTTCCTCTTTCTCTCCATGGTAGAAGACTTTAGTCCCATTTTTATCTTATCCTTCACTTCCTCATAGGTTCCAAAATAGGTAGCCTTCTTATCAACTTCCTTAGCTAATAAATTTTTGATTGTTGTTGTAGTTTCATCAATGTTTACCACATAAGGTAATGGAATTATCCATGATACCCTCAGTATTACAACTTGAGCATATGTGAGGTCTGTGCCAACTAGGAAGCATATGTCCTATTTGTATTTCTCTACTAAGGATACATGAATCCTACTTCTTTTCCTCATTTTCTTCTTAAATTCTACAAAGTAATTTTTCATGATGCTCTCAAAGTTATCACCCATTTGACTAATAAAATTATTGATCTGAATTGTCACGGGCTTACTCTTATCCCATACTACTCCCCCAACAGTAGGAAAACTTTCTGAATGTAGAAGAATAAACAAACAAGTAAGGAACTGAACTTACACATTGAATTATTTTCTTTTTAGAATAATGTAAGATTCCTGGCAAGTTGTGTCAATTAGAGCTAACAAAGGTCATAGGTGTGATCCTTCTTAATTATTTTCCAAGCTTGGTTCACTTCCATGCAAGGGACACTATCCAACTGACTTGACTAATAGAATTTGTGAGCTATCACCCTTACAACAAACTTGATTTCGGGTCAGTGATAGTAGAAATATTGATGTCGCACTTATTCCATACTGCCTATGTGTTTTCCTGAATTTCCTCTTTTCTTTGACATCTCATAGTTTTCTTTCTAGGGAGTTTAGGGTATCTAGTTACTTGGTGAATCATTTCTTTGATGATTTGGACTGGTCCATCCTCTAGCCATATTTTCATGTCATGTACCCTACTCCATAGAATCATAATCCATTCTACTTTGAAATTTTGTGGAAAGTCAAGGGCATGAACTAACCCTTGCTCGGAAACCTTCTGGTGTTCTGACTTCAACACCCCATTGCTACATAGTCTCTTGTATGCTTCTCTAAGTTCATAATCACCAATTTCTCCAATCTTGCACATGTAGCACAACCAGATATCATTTATCATCAGAACATTCTTTAGAATTGATGATAGGGCTCCAGTTAGATCTCCCATGATCACACTTTCTAGAACAGCCTGAAAATTTTGTGGCTTACATGCCTCATTCCTCACTAACTTAACATTAAAGACCTCTTGTCCTTGCTTCTTCATCATGACTGATGATGATGATGCCATGCCTCATAACTTAAGGATTAAAGTATTGAAAATATTTAACTTGTTAAAGAACCTTGCACAAATGTTCTTCATATGTTTTTGCCATTGACATGTTGTGAAGATTTTTGAAATCGCACTTAGCACTAATCACGTTGGTTACTCTCTCTTTGAATTCCTCTTAGAAATTCTCAATTCGCTGGTGAAAATGAAATAAATGGTAACTTCCTACTTTGTAGACTTCAAACGGTCAGATTAGGGATTCTTTAATTATCCATACACTTTCTAGGTGAGATACAGTTGTCTCAGCAATCTCATGTTAAACTCGATCAACATAAGCTTGGTCGATACAACCATTCAGTCACAGCTCAGTGTACATCATATCTTGGCTATCATAGGTACTTGGAAAACATTAGTGACTCGGTCACTATAGAATAAAATACTAATGCTTAGCATCAAATATGAATTGTTGCACTTTTCTCAAATCTATCCTAATGCATCTTAATCTATCTAGATATGGAATTTTTCTCAACATATGTTCGAAACTGATGTAAACTTAAAACATTGTAGGACTCGGTTCCATCCATACCTTCTTTTCTTAGTTTGAAGTGGTGTGATCACCTGATCCATTGGATTGGGTGACCTTAGATGCACTGGCTTCACTATTGTTTCCCTCTTCTTTCTTCTTCCAAGTTTTGTTCATCTGATTTCTCATTTTCTCAATGATTTCTTCATTCTTTCTTTGATGATTGGTCTATATAGGCGTTCTGCAATCTTTCTTTAGATGAACTATCTTATTACATTTATAGCATACCATACTTCCATTCATCCAACTCTTAGATTTACCCCTAAAATGTTTCTTCAGACAATTTTCTCCAATGTGCCCATATTTTCCATAGTAATAAAAATTGTACCAAGTGTTGTAATCCCAATTGTATGTGTTACCCTTCTTAGGTGACTTAGTCTATTGATTTGATGACCATTTGGATTTTGATCTACAGTCAAATGCTCTATGTCCATATTTTCAGACAGTTGAAATAGTGTCCTTGAAATTTTGGTGTGGTAGGTGGATTACTGACCTTTTTCTTACATTCTTGTGCTTGATGTCCATGTTTCTTACAATTAAAAAAATGTCCATTAAATTTAGGTTTAGGATCAGACTTACCATGTTTTCTTCTACATATGTTGGCTGCATGTCTTGGCTTTCCACATTGATGGCATGTAGGCTTGTTCTTCTTTGGTTTAGCACTTCTTTTCTCTCCACACTTTGATGATTCTCCTTCTTCAGTCAATGATGATTTCTCATTAAGTCCAAGTCCATATGTGTCATTAGATCTTCTAGGTGACCTTAAAAGATCTTCAAAGTATCTTACATCTTCATTAGGCTTGTTCATCCTTTCATTAACTTCCTTTTTAGCTCTTAGTTGATTCCTCAACTGATTATTTTATGATCTCAGATTGGTGACTTCCATATCTTTCATGCCCATTTATTGATTGACCATTAGCAATTGATTTACCATGTCTAGTTGATTGTTTGTCAACTTTTACATGTCATTTGTCTTTTCATCAAGTCTCATTGATATTTTTCTTTTCTTCTTTAGATTTATTTTTCTATTCAACTACTTCACAGAGTCTCACAGATTGAATTTCTTGTTCTCTCTTCATATTTTTGATGTCCTCATTTAGTATGTTATTTTTCTCCAGTAGTTATTTTATGGCTTTGTCACTTTCTGTAGAGTTCCCACTATCAAATAGTCCAATAGTATCTTCTTCTTGATATTGTGTTTCATTTTGAAGAATAGCAATTTCTCTTCTTCTACTTAAGGATTTCTTCAATTCTCCTCTGGCTGCTTCAAGTTGTTGTAATGCAAGATGAATGTCAATCTTCTGATTCCCTTTGATTTTTCTCAACTTATAAACCTCCATCCCAAGATCTTTAACTCACAAGTGGTTACTTCTATAAGAGACCAATTCTCTAATACCAATTGTTGGAAATCTATTGGGAAAATGTGATACTGAGAGGGGGGGGGTGAATCAAATATCACTCATTTATCCATTTTAACATAAATGAAAACTTGCATAGCATTAACATAAAACTCAATAATGCGATGGATCTAATAAGCTAAACATCACCCATGAAAATACACATAACACGATGATTTTGGTTACTTAGAAACCATTAAAAGGTAAAACTAGGTTGGGGATGACACCCACAAATCTTCACTACTACAGTATAAATTTTTCCTGTTAGGGCTATAAATTTGATCACAAAATATATTCTACCCTATGAGGGGTCTTCCCTGTTAAGAGCTTTAAGATTTATACAATCTACCTTGTAAAAGGATTTAAGAATTACAACTAAGTAAGAACTTGGTTAAGAGATTTACTAAGGTCTATCAAAACCACTATGTTAAAATATTTATTCTAATACACTTTTTAGAATGTCTCAGTACCTGATCCTTCAGTTTGCACTATGATGCTAATTACAAATCTTCTCTTTCCAGTATAGATTTGATCTTATCTATCAAGTATATCTTCATTCTGATCTTCACTGCTTTGGTTTGTTCTACTTGGTCACTAAACTCTATCAGAATACTTCTTTGTTCTGAAGATATTTTGTCTATCACACTTCTTCCTTCCACTCATACATTATTTTAGGGTTTAGACCATGTCTTATATAGACAATTTACTTTCTCTGTGATTTAAGATCTACAATCTAGATTATCCCATTTTTCCGCTTAACCTTTCCCAAATTTTGATTGGTTCCATGTATTACATAGGGATTAATGATTAAAATATAAGAGTGTAATCACATTTTTTATTCCCTCAACAAATAGTACATAAAATATGAATGTCAGCCGAAATGGTATACCTAAGTATTTGTGCCATAAAAAACACATATGTCAATTCTAGCTTGCTCGACATTGGATATCTCTGGCACTCAACATGCACTGTTCTTTATACTCTGGTGCTTGGCATTGTCTTCTTTACATAACTTGACAAAAGCTAACTCGGCTAATACAAAAGTACTCAGTGACCACTACTTTACTTGGCAGTGACTACTACTCGGTAAATGTACATAATACATGACTCAGCCTATATATGATGACTCAGTCGCAGTGATGACCAACCAACATTGCTTAGAAAATGACTAAGTGTAAGACACTAATAGACAACAAAACTTTAGGGATCAACACTACCTACTATTTTTCTTGGTGATCTTCATCTGGTTTTGTGTGTAAACCCTCTACTCCCTCCCACTCCCCCTCTACTCATTTCTCCCATGGGCTCCCTTTTTCCCATGCCTCATCCCTCCCCCCTTTTTTTGACTACTTCTCAACCTTAGGTGGAAGCTCCCAATTATGCCTCCCCTCACCTTTTTTTCCCCTCCTTTGAGATCTCCTCTCTTCCCACTACCTCTCTTACCCCTTCCTCTTATTCCTAGTCCTCATATAGGATCAAAGGTTCCCCTTGTTTATCATCCCTCTTGAAGATCAAAAAATTGGCAAATGTGGGGAACCTTAGGAAACCTGGTAAACATTTTGTCGAGCACATTCATCAAGTGACAACAACTAAAGATGTTGTAAATGGGAGCTAGGGAAATCTCAACATAACCTCCTAAAATATTATATTATGATTATTATTCTATTTTGGAACATTATGGGTTTAAATAGTTCCCACATATTGATTCTGGTTAAGAATCTAATTAAGGATCTACATCCATATATCATTTTCTTACAAGAAACCAAGACATCAAGGGAAGCTTTTACCAATATTAGGAACTTTATCTGGCCTCCTTCCCATGTTGAGGCCATGGATGTAGATGGGGCATCGGGTGGCTAGGACATGTTATGGAAACCCAATAGTATAGCTGGTTCTCTTTTCTCATAGTATAAACATGCCCAACATTTTATTTTTTCAACACTCAATTTAGTTTCAGATGGGTATTGACTAACATATATGCTCCTAACTCTTTGAATCTTAGAAGGACCCTTTAGATGGATATTCTACAAGCTCGCTCTAAATTATCTAATGACTAGTGGATGGTAATGGGAGAGTTTAACTCTCACCTCTTCCCATTGGAGAAAAAAGGGGAAGCTTCTAACTTCTCTAACTCAATGCAAGATTTGCACATCTTCCATGCTAGAGGGGGCCTCTCAGAACTTGGTATCCAAGGGAATAAATTTACCTCGTCCAACATGTGGACTAGAGATAAAATCATCCAAGTTCAACAAGATCATTATCTTATGTCTGTGTCTTGAGATATTTATGAATATTTATATTTATCTTCTCATGTCATATATGGATCTGACCATCATTCTATTCATCTGAAATGGGACCCTAGAACTATTAAGGTGTTGGTCCTTTTCTAGTTTGAGATCACATGGATGTACAATCCAAAATTAAAATCTCTTCTTACTAATTGGTGGGAGGTGAGCATTTAGGGAATTGATATGTATAGAGTAGCTCACACGTTGATATATTTGAAGTATAACCTAAAACATTCGAATAAATTTTCTTTTGAGAATATTTTTACGCAAAAGTATCAAACAAAGGTCAATCTTTAAGAAGTTCAGAGTGATATTGATAAACATAGATCAAAAGCTCAATGGGTGTTAGAGAAATAAGAATTTTTGATAGAGTTTCATAGTCTCATTCATAAGGAGGAAACTTTCTAGAAATAGAGATCTAGAATCCAATGGATTATTGAAGGGGATAGAAATGTTCATCAAATTATTCCACAAGTTTTCTCTGAAACACAAGAAGAGGAATTCCATAAGGGAATTAATCAATCCAACAAATTTGTCTCTTACTTTTGATGAATATATAGGGAATGAAGCTATTAGATATTTCTCTTGTCTCCTTCATTAAGATCCCCTTATTGATCCAAACTCCATTATGTGTGTGACTCCTTGTTGGAGTGTATTCCTAGTATTCTCTCCCAAGAGGATGCTCATTCCATAGAACATCTAATCACTCTAGAGGGGTGAATAAGGTTACCTTTTCCTTGAGTCACTATAAAGATGTGGGTCTTAATGGGTCTCCAACTATCTATTTTAAGAAATACTACAATATTGTTAGGTTGGATCTCTTTTGGGATGCTAGGGAGTTCTTTGCCTCTAGTGCCATACTCAAAGAGTTGAATAATACTTCATTTTCCTCATTCCTCATGTGTAGGGAGATAATACACTTATTTATTTCAGGCCCATTAGTCTCTATAGTACTATCTATAAAATAATGTCCAAATTGATAGCTAATATAATCAAGCCTCATCTCAAGACAAGCTGGTCCATCCTCATCAAAAAGGCTTTGTTCTAGGGATACAAATCAGTGATGTCATTCTTACTATTGATGATGCTCTCCACTCTATGGAGAAAATTAAAAAGGAGATTATTATTTTGAAGCTTGATATTTATAAACCCTATGACTTGGTTTCATGAAATTATGTCCTAGTTGCTCTCAGAAAAGTTAGTTTTAATTGGAAGACTCTTTCTCTTATTGAGACTTGTTTCCACTCACCTAAATATTTGGTTCTCAATAACATTTCTCCTAAAGGAATATTCTCATCTTATATCTTGTGAATGGTGATCCTTTCTCTCCCTACCTTTTTATTATTCTTGTAATTCTCTTGGAAGGAATATTCTCTTATCAGTTTTAAACTATCCTCAACCCCAATTGTACTTTATCAGATCAATATTATTTTTTATGATACTTTATTTATGGGCGAGGAAACTTTTATAGAGGTCCAATGGTAGAAAAAGATACTTTAGAATTATGCTTTGGTATCTGGTTAGAAAATCAATCTTCGTAAAATTTCCTTATATTTTTTCAACACCCTGAGGCACATACAAAATAGAATTGCATCCATCCTTGACTATAATATTATTTTTCTACATTCAAATTATCCTGGGATGACTTTTTCAATGGGAAAAGTTGATAATGTTGTTTGGGATAGTCTTATGAAATGTGTTGAATCTAAATTGGCCTCTTGCAAGGGTTCTCTCCTGATAAATGATGGTAAGCTCCACATGCTCACTACTATCTTTCAAAGTACCTCTATATATATGTTATGTATCTCTTCCATATGTTGATCACATTGGCCAATAAACTAGACGTAATCAAAAGAAGATTTCTTTAGTCTGGTGTTGAAGATAAGAAAATACTTTCTTTGGTCGAGTGGTGGAAAGTTTGGACCCCAAAAGATAATCGGGGTCTCAATATCCATGAATCTCACATGATGAAATTGGCCCTTGTAACCAAGATTAGTTGGAATATCATGAAGTCCCCAACTAATTGTGCTAAATTTACGAGACCTAAGTACATGAAAATTGATGTTGGTCATAGATTATTGATTAGGCCCTTGCCTTATACATTTAATATTTGGAATAATCTTAAAAAAACTATTCCCATTCTTCATCAAGGCTTTTTATGGCTGATTGAATATGGTCACACTATTAGATTCTAGAAGGAACTCTAAATATCTCAACCCCATCTTGATTTCCATCTTCTTTTCCTTTCTTTTGAAATATACCTAACAAAAATTCTTGGTTCCTTAGTTAGTGATTATTGGGATCTGTCCTTCTCCCCTCCAAAGTGGAAGATTGATCCAAGTTGGTTCAAAGGTCTCCATCTAGATGTTTCTCTATAATTTCTTAATCTTATCATCTCTAATAGATAATACAAAACTGATGAAGTGGATCAATTGATTTGGAATAGTAACTCTTCTTTTGTTTACTCCGGGTCAATTCTAGTTTTGTCCTTCTTTCCCCCAATTTGCCCTAGGATTTTCACTGGTTGAAGATATGGCCTATAAAGGTGATACCCAAATGCCAGGTTCTTTTGTTTGATGATTTTTTATAGGAAAATTCTCACACTAAACAATCTTAAGAAGAAAGGCATTCATTTGGTTAATCATTTCCCTTTATGTGAAAATCATGAGGTGACTATTATTCATATTTTTTTCTCCTATCCATATCCTTGGAGTCTAAGACAAAGGTTGATGGACTTATTCGAAAGGTAGTGGGTTTGGTTGGAAGATGCCCGCATGGTTTCCCAAAGATAGCTTCCCCCCTCCTCTCACCCTTTCACTAGAGAGTTGTGGTGGCACTTTCTTCTTTATGCTAGAAAGTCCCTTTGGAAGGAGAGGAATACTCATATTTTTAGGAATAAAGCTACTATTGAGAAGACCATTTTTCACTCCATTATCAACTTGATATTATGGAAAGTATGATAAATATATATCACCCTAATCATACCACTCCCCCTGTATTGAAAGATTATAATATTGATAGGAGCTATGGTCTCTTAAATTTTCTTCTTAGTTATAAGTCCCCCAAGGTTCAACTAAGAAACTTGGCTAAGTTGTCCCCCCCATCCTGGTTGGGTTAACTTGAACATTGATGGCTCTTCCCTTGGTAACCTGGGTCAAATGGGTGTGAGTGGTCTCATCTGAGATATGTTGAGTACCATGCTAGATGTGTATGTGGTGAATTTTGGGTCCCAAACCACCCACATTCCTAAGTTTTATGCTTCTTACCACAAAATGGACTTAGTGGTCATGTGTAGTTACCATAAGCTCTTAAAGGAAGGTGACAGAAAGATCGTTATAATAAATCTAACAAGAATGTATAATATTGGATGGAAAGTGATGGATTCTATTGAAAAAATATCTCTCCTCATCTCCATGTTGGAATATTTTTTCTATCAAAACACCTACCTAGAGGGAAATGGCACTGAAACTAGGCTAGTGACAAAGGGCCGGTTTATAAAAAATGTCATTTTTTTGAAAGACATGGATTTCTCCCCCAGGTGGTTCGTGCAAAAATTAGTAGAGATATTGTCAACCTAGGAAATCAAGTTGCTATTATTTTTTCTAATAATCACAAGAAATGAAGAGTACTTGTCTCAGAGCTTGATATTTTGGATTTGGATTTTCCTATGATTTTTGCACATTTATTTGCAAATAATACCTCTCAGTCTAAGAGCTTATCTTAGGGTTTTCTCTAGTTTCTAGTTACTTTTGGGCCTCTATCTCCTACTATTTTTTTCTATCAACAACATGGGTGGGGATTTACATAATCTTCAACTGGATTCCTATGACAATTACATGAATGGTTTGAAGGTTTGGAATATCATCAAGGGTGTCCATGTTGATAACTATGTCGAGGGTATAGTAGGGTTATAACCCTGACCTTTCTAAGAAGTTTATTGAATCTTGAGTTGATGGGAAGGTCACTATTGGTGGTGTTTCCTTTAATATTTCTATGAAAACCATTTCTTCTATGTCTTCTTTAATTTTGGAGGGTAAGGGATTTCCCTTTAATTCAAAGGCTAATTACAAGTAGGACTTTCACCATTTTCTTGACCCTAGTGAGAAACTTTCAAGACTCTAGAATGGCTTCAAGAGAGAGGAACCACTTAGCAAGTGAAACATCATTGTGGTAATTCTTATAAAATTCATCACTCTAGAAGGTAGATTTAAGTGCTTCCAATCATATTTGTTTCCTATGATGAATCATTTTTGTAGAGATGTGAAATTCAAATTTCCTTTTTGGATTTATTCCTCATTATCTCAGTTTGTTTCCAAGGCCAAGGGTAGTGAAGGGCTTCCCCTTCACAAGTGTCTTATCCTACATTTATAAAATCATCATCTTAGCCTTATGCCTCAAGTGGACCCTTCCCCTTCTCTCTCAAATGAGCTAAAAATCCCCATATTTACCCCTATATGGTCTTAGGATAAAGCTCCTTCTCTTCCTCCCTCCTCCAGGTCTACTCATGTCAATCCAATTCACAAATAAAAGTGCAAAGCTTTGGGTATGGAGCTACCCAAGGAGGACCTTGGTAACCTATTTGAGGATTCATCTTCCACCTAGTCCATGTAGTCATCTTGGTCTCCTTTTAATTCCTCTACTAACTCCCATTCTCACTCCATTGTTTCCCCTTCACCCAAAGACTAGTTTTTCTACTCTGGTGACACTAACATTCTCAAAAGTCCATCTCCCTCCAAGTTTTCCCATACCCCTACTGGTTCATTTGACCTAGAGTCCTTGGGTAGGAAAGTGGATTTTTTATGTTTTTTTTTAAAAGATAAAAAAAGTAGAGTGCAAATGGCTCATATTCCAGCTCTAGATTTCTTAGTGAAAAATTAATAAGTTAGAGGCTATGATGGAAGATGAAAGGAAGGTAGAAGTTTGGACCATGGGGAAAGGTGATCACAAGTAATGGGATTTTTTTGACAAATTTTTTCAAAATATAAATAATTGGGAGATTATTGAGGACCAAATCAATGATATGAAGAGTGAGATACCCTCTAAGGATGAAAAAATGGAGATGATCAATGCCCTAGACAATATGAAGGAGAATCAGTCCCAACTTAAAAAATAGCTTGTTGAGTTGACCAAATACAATAAGGATATGTTGGAGAAGACCAAACTTTCTATCAATTATATCTAGGCTAATTTTGGTGAAAGAAAGTTGAAGAAGAAAAAGGGATAGGATGGGTGCATGTGGTGCCTAAGGAGGAGTTAGCTTTTGGAGAAGTTATTTTTTCTAATTTCACTTAACTTGCCTCTTTCCTTGAGAATCAAAATGATCTCAACAAATATTGGAAGGGGTCCCTTCTCCTACCAAGTAGTTCTTTTTGTTGGCCTACTTTTTTGGTCTGCTGGTTTTTTTGAGCAATATGCTAGCCCGGGTTGCTGGTTCCATTTCTTAGTTTAATTTTTGTTTATGTTTCTCTTTATGTTATAGTTACTTATTTAGTTTCTTGAATTAATTTTTGGTACATTGTTTTTGGAATATCTTTTTTAAATACTTAATGTTATTTTGATATTGGGTTTCGGCCCTCTCCTGCTTTATCTAATCAGAACTATACAAAATGTGGGGAAAAAAGAGATAAATGTATACAAATAGATTGCATACTGTAAACTCAATTTTCAATCTAGATCTATAAATCCAAAATAAAGAAAAAACATGTGATCCAAATTATATTCTTAAATGGTATGAATATAGGACCTAGAGGGTATACAATCACATGGCTTGCTAGAGGCCCTAGGAGGTTCTTGAGACCAAGAAATTTATAATGAAACTTTTGCCGCTTGTAGATTCCTGTTGGAGTAAAAGAGTTTTCTTTAATCAAAACCTTGTTAATGAATCAACCTTCAAATTGAATTGAAACTACACAAAAATAAAATATTTTTATTAGTAGTAGAGGCTTGATAAGATATTATACCTTCTTAGGTGTTGAATTTATCATGAAGATGTTAGGAATAGTCCCAAGAGATAACTAAGAGGGGGGGGTGAATCAGTTATCTACAAGATTAAATTCTTTATCCAATTAAGTATACTTAAACATAAATCATAAACACAATGAAAGAACACATGAACACAACACCAATATTTTGGTTACAGGGACACCCAAATAGGTAAAAACCTTGGTGGGACTTGATACCCACTAATATTATGTACTAGTGTATTATGATCCTTGTTAGAAATCCTTAACCCTGTTAGGAGTTGCTTTACAATATATTTAGTACATTAGACCTGGTCAAGGGTCAGACCCTATTAGGAGTCTTTTACAATTGTCCCTGTTAGGGGAGATGATGCACTATCTGAGAGCTCACTGCTCAAAGGGGTGAAGACTACAACCTTCTGAATAATAGATACACACTATATCTAGATCTTGGTGAACTACGCTTTGACCTGTTGTCTAGATTAGTTCCAATGTATAGCACAAGTACTTTACTTGGTCACATAGACCTTCTGATGGCTCAACACTTCGCACACTCTTCTCTGTTCTTCTTAATCAACTATGAACCACACTCCAGCAATCACAAACGACTGCCTATGAATATCTTTCTTCTAAATGATATAATCAAATCAGCCTATTAGAACCATCTTGAAATCATATTAGAGAAACCATAAAAAACTCTAATAAACATTATGTTGGCTCTACTATGCACGCAACACATTTTGGGACCTGTCCAACAAGATAATTGTAGACGCACGCTACACACTATCAACCTTACCAAAACTACTAGATCTTTCTCTGTAAGCTAAATTAACTCATGTGCTCTTAATTGAACATCAATAAATCTTCTCTAAGCTTAAATCCAAGGGTGCATACCCACAAGATAGGTGCAACTACATAACCAATAAAATCTATGTCGGCTCTTCTGAATAAACATAGGAAACTGCTGTTGGCGAATAGTGACTGCATAACTTCACTTCTACTCATCAACAGACTATGCGCCCATAACTAAAATGTCACTAACATGTCTTCAACATATATCCAAGTGTGCAAGGCTTCATGACAACTGTATAGACAACCATACACAGAACACTGCATGTTACTCTGTCAGGAACACTGGTGACACCAGCTGCAATATAACTGTCTATACTAACAGTTAACCTCTGCGCCCATGATATCATGTTGATATCATGTCCATGCTTCACATACTGAAAGCTTACTGTATAAGACTTCCACACATGCTACTTTCCATATGTTGTCATCAATGACAAACATACAATTAGTATTGGCTTGCTAGCAAATCTCCAATAGAAGATTCATGTAATATTTTTAAATCTTTCATTGACCTTCGATCTAGGATAGGAAAACCATGGATTCCTTCACTAATGCTTTGATCTAGACTTTAATCCTTGTCCTTTTTTCTTGATTCTTAAATGCATATATTACCTTACCATCTTAATTAAGTTCATTGCTTCAAGTATTCTTGATATCATGCATGACTTCTACAAGAATAATTATGGATGCCAAATTTATTGAGGTAACATTTTTTTCTACCTCTCCAATCTATTTTGGGGGTTAGAACTAGAAGAAGGTTGACAAGGATTTGAATATCTTTCTTAAAAACTAAGATATTTCTCTATTTTATATTTGGGTCACCTTTAAGTAGAATTGGCCACTTCCCAAGGTATTGGGTGACTTATTTTGTGATGTGCCTTATGGGGCACTATGTTCCAACCAATCAAGGGTCAAAATTGAATGGAGGGTCAATGGGGGTATGTGGGTACCCAAAATATTTTTAGAAGGGAAGTAATATTGAAATAGGGCCTATTTATGCAATATATGATAAATGATTGAAATAATTAAATATGACACACCAAAAATTAAGGACTCTCATAGAAATTAAGTTAATAATGGAGAATATTTAAATATTTATTAATTAAAGGCATAACAAGAATGTCAATGATGCATATAAGCATTGGACACTTAAATGTGACCTATCAAAGGATAAAAAGTATACTAATAACATTTTAGGATCCTAAATTTCGAAATCCTATACTATTTGCAAACCTTTCTCTAGAGGCCCAAACAAAGGGAAGATGATATCAAGATGCTAACAAACACTACGACCCAAGGTTAAGAAATTCATATCATCGAACTAATTTGCAATCGCTATTATAATAATTTTTTCTCTACAATTTAAACAACGTATTCCAAACAAATATATCCTTTAGAAATGGTATTTTGTTCACCTTTTGTTTTGAAACCTTAATAATATTTCTTTTTGGTTCAGATTCACTTCTAGGCATTAGGTACAAAATATTTCAATACTTTTGAAGTTTATTCCTCTTATTGTTTTTATTATAACAATAATTATAAGCATAAATCATCCTTGTTTTATTTACTTGTATTAAGAATAGATATTTTCTTTTTCAATTACATTATAGATTTTTCTCTAGAATTCTAGAACTAGAGTTTAAATTTTATATGAACTTTCTCTAAATTTCTATATTTTAGATACATGCACCTCAATAACGACAAATTTTTATGGATTTTTTGCTTCATTTAATTTTTTTTGAAGATTAAATCTTAAGTACTTAGTTTGAGGTTTGGATGTATACTCATCTTTAGTTGTAATTTATCTAGGGTAACTTTTTAATTGTGACAAAATCCAAAACCAATTTATGATGCTAAAAACATTGTAGATTTTAAATTGTTATTTTTTTCAAACTTTAATTTCTCTAATAATGATCATTGGTAAAAAAAAATTGATTAGATGTTTTCACCTGAACATTTATTTAGGTCTTTTGACATTTTTCTCTAACGCCAAATGTGATTCAACTTTTTACCCATGTAGAAATAATTTAAAATTAAGATAATATAGTCTTTATGTAATTTAACTTATTTCTAAGAATAATTTTTTTATTACAATGATAAAGGATGGCTTAAAATTTAAATTGAATATTCATTTAGTATATAGAAATATAACATTAATGATGTAAATATATTTACCAATAAAATTTTATAATTATTAAAGTGCACCCATAATGAAATGAATGATCATTTGTAATATTAATCTCAACAAAAGGAAAGACTACAAATAAAATGGGATAATATATATTTTTCAATCATGAAGAGGTTTTTATCCACATGAAGACAATCTAACAAGTAGAGGATTAGTAATAGGTCTCATCTTTTCATAGTTAAGAAGCACTCTAGGATGACATGGTTCTTACACAAAACCCACATACCTTCATAGGATGAAACACATACCTCACAACATTATAAACATAGTCATGGACAGAACACTCCCAAGCGTGTGTTGTACCCTAAGATGGACACATGATGTGTGATCCTTTTCTAATGTCCAAATCTTAGTCAAAGAACTTAACTATTCCCTCTCCGTTGGTAATTTTTCATCTTCCCTACACTATTATTCATATCCTTCCTCTCTTTTTTTATGTGTTTTAATAATACCTTAAGGTTTTTTACAAAAGTAACACCCTTAATTTATCTTTTTATGTTATTTTATTATTGTTTCATTTCATAAGAAAATTTTACATAATAAAAGTAGTCCTTGCCAGTTCATCATACTTCCTTGTCTACCATCCCAAAAATTTAGCACCAACGATTGGTGGCTTTAGGATCTATTAGATCACATTTTAGTGATTTCAAGATCTAAATGTCTTTATGCTTGATTTACTACATCTTTCATTTTCTCTCCCCAAAACTTTTTCACACTCCCTCAGATTTGGATCCACTTCAAAATTAAAAATGTTGGGACTAGGTTGAACTAAGTCTTCCTTGTATTGGACTAAATCAAACTAAGTCAAACTTTTCTAAGGGCATTGTTTTTAAGTGGGCTCTGGTCCCAATGCAGAGGTTTTTCTTCCCAATCATTATTGTTGGTTAGAAGGACAATATTGAATCCCTATATGTGTATAAAGGGACATCAAGTCATCTCATTTTTACATCCAATCATTATGAAATCTATCTATATGAAATCAAAGAATCTTTCAAGTTCAAGAAAGGATTCAAGTTGTGCAAATAAAGTGGTGTATTCAAGATTTGAAGGAAATCCTCCATTGAAGATCTCCAAGTCTCTATCTCTTTAAGATATATTCAAGAAAAGACAATCTTCTATAGTTGTACAAGTTTATCTCTTATGATGGCCAAGTAGATGAATTATCAAGTTAGCAAGAAGATCTAAAATAATAAATTTCATTTAAGATGTAGGAATAGAAAGTGTAGATCCATTTCATTTGTAAATGCAAACTTGATTCTACAACATATCTAAACATACATTTCACACATCTTCATGGATTTGACTAATTCCAACAAAATCCATGAAGGTTTTTCATGCAAGGTAAATCTAACATTTATCTTTTTTACATTACTTTTCTTATGAAAAATTTATATTTCATTTCAAGTTTGATTCCTATATATGGGCTTGACCAAGGTAAGCCTCTTTCCACAAAATTTTCCCCTTCTTCTCATGTGCAAGAATAAATTTTCAGAGTTTCGGGTCCAGATTTTAGGAGTTTAAGAACTAGTTGCAGATCCTTCATAGATTTCATCAGATTCATAGTCTCCAAGACAAGGTCAACTATTTTGGACAAGGTCTCCTTTGTTTGACATAGTCCTTTGAATCTGAAAATTTTACAATCATAAGTTATAGGTGTCATAGTACCATATCCATAACCATTTCTAATTCTGATAGCTTTGTGACGGTCAAAACCATCTCTGAAGTTTAATCCTCTTCTCATAACTTCAATGTGAGTTCATTCCTCTTCTTTTCATCTTCCACTTACTTTTATACATTGGATCTGATATAACATCTTGTTAGTTATCATTTCATTTATCATAATACAATTCATTTTATATATTTGCAAATGATTTTTACATATCATATATGTCTTAACATTAAAGAAACCCATCCCCAAATCACACACCATTCTCAAATCTAGATCTTTCATTAGCATCCCTACATTCCTTTGGGTTGTGCTAATCTGATTTGTGTGTGAGGTTGATCCTTTTAGGGGTGTTCCTAGTGTATTATACCCCTATCCATTTTATTTGGTGAGTGATCTTTCTCCATAACATTTCTCACCATTTCTTATGATAAATTTTTGTGAACCCGACTCAACATTTTTCCTTTTGATTTTGGTGTTAGATTTCCTTTGCATGCTTATATAGGATAACCTATGATATATTTTCGTGAGCTCAAATTATGACATTTTGTCTTTTTATCTTAGTGGTAGATGTCCTTTGTATGATTTTAAGTGTTAATTACATCTCTAAATCTATTTTGTATACACTTTATTAGTTAATATTTACATTAAATGTTTAAATTTGATAGTTAAATTTTCTTTGATTGTATTTTTATTTCAAATTGCATTTCATTTATCTTTCTTTTCATTACCTTGTGCATGAGTGTTATCACTTTGAGTCCAACCTATAGCATTCTGATTAGAACAAGACATATAATTATGGGTTCCTTTGATCCCAAACCCTCATTTCCTAGGAATCTTCTTGAGACCAACATGCATCTTAGTGATCCTAATCCTATCATGGAGAATAACTCTTCTCATTATTCTCATGATTAATAAGAACCATTAAGGGTTTCTATTGTCCAAATCCCAAAACTTTCCCATGAATCTGAGAAGTTTGAGCAATGGATAGGTCAAGAAATCAATAATGCTAAGACCATTTCCATTGTAGAAGGCATAAGGAAACTAATTCATAATGATGAAAATTGTATTAATATTTCATGTATCATTTCTCATCTTGTCCATACCAATATCAAACCTCTTATGGATTGTTCTCAAGATTTAGGTCTCATTCCACCTACTAAAAGTGTTGAGACCTCTTTATCTATCTCTACTTCCATTCCCAGTGTGTCCACTTATGCTCCACCTATCATAAAAACTTCAATTCAAAATATCAATCCTATGCATATGAGTCCTCCTAATCTTATTTCTCTTTCTATTCCTTCAAGGATGGCATGATTTTAATTTCCTTCTTCCATGCCCACTTATCATATGTTCATTTTTCATATTTAACTATTCCCTCAATTTCCAACAATGCTCCTAATATTTATCATTCTTCGCCTCCTACGATTAATAGTTTGGCTCAAACTGTTTCTTCTTTGCAACAAAAAATTTCTTCCATCACTCAATTAAAGATTAATATTCCTACTCATGAAATTTTTAGTCCTATGTCTATGGATATTATACATGATGTTATCCCACAATCCATTGAGATTCTTCATATTGAGACTTATAATGCTAAGAGTGATCCCATGGCTAATGTTAAAAATTTCTAAACCTTATGATCACCATAGGTTCATGGTTTTGTCAAGTGGTCTAATGATTATAGCATAGAGGTTAAAATTTATGGAAAAAATAGTCATTGGCATGATCTCTTGAAGTTCAATTCACTTTTGGATATTTGCACTAGAAAAATCACTAACTATAGAAAGCAATTGACATGGTACAATCATTTAGTTTTTCCTTGTGAGCATAGTATATGATGAATTAATTCATATGAGCATAAAGGAATGTATTATGGGATATAATAGACCTTTAGTTAAGGTCTTGTGTATTTTGGAATTGAATAGAGAGAGTTACAATATAATATGGGTGCGTAAAGATTGTACAATAGTGAAACAAGGTAAATGAGTGGTCATGCGATGATTAAGGGAGTACCGTGTGGAATACAGAAGTGATACCTTGGATTTTGTTTGGGTTCTACCCTATCTTTATGAATTTATGATCACTGACTATATACTTTCTCTTTAAATATTTGTTGGACACATTTTGTGATGTATTTGTGAGCTGACTAGAAAGATTATGAGATCAAGTACATATATTTTAAGATGTGAAGTTATGGGTGGTGTAGTGGGATGCATTATGATGTAAATATAATTTAGAGGATGTTTCAAGCTATTACTAGAACTAATTTTTCATAGAATATGTTTTAGTTCATTTTTTTTCTACAAGATACTTTGGTAATATTAGACAATGAGTCTATTGTAAGAGCAGTAAGCTCCATTTTGTATTCACCCCTAATAGGGTTATATATTCCTAACAAGGTCTATCCTATAACAAGGACTTGTACTAATGAAATATTCTAATCCTAATAGGGAAAGGTCTCCTAACAAGGACACAATACTTTTAGTGAATCATTTGTGAGTATCATCCCCACTGGGGTTTTCCCTTAGCTAGGATTTCCTAGCTCATGGTATTATAATTTATTTACTGTGTGTGTGTGTGTGTATGTGTGTGTGTGTGTGTGTGTGTGTTCTTATTTCATTTATTACATGGTTAATTTTTAATTAGGTTAAAATGAATAAAATTTATACAATAATGATTCACCCCCCTCTTAGTATTTATTGATCCTAACAATTAGTATCATAGTGCAAGGCCCTTGAAGATAAATCCTAACAACTTAAGGGAGATCCAAATGGATTCAATCAGTTTGGAAGAAAACTTTGAGACTACACTAGAAGACTTGGATAAGGCTAAAGCTTAAAATGTTCAATTAAAAGATAAGATCTTGAGAAAATTGAAAAAATTTATCAAGAGGCTCAAAGAGCAAATAAATTTTCAAGAAACAAAAGGCAAGAACCTATGAGAGAATTTGAGAATGATTCATCTGATCTGATCAAAAAAATAATAAGAAAAGGATGCAATAAAGAATGAATATGAGATCATTAGTGTGCAAATGACTAAACAAATTCAACAAGAGAAAGAAGAAAAGAGAAAACTTAAAGAAGCCTTAGAAAGTTCAAATGTACAGATGGAAAGAATTCAACTAGAAATCAATGATGTCAAAACCAATTATGAAAAACTGGAGAAGTAAAATATCAGCATTAAAGGAGATCTTGTAGAGGCAAAGAAGAGTATTAAAAAAATTCATCTGAGCAGTAAAAAAATTGATGAACAAATAGAGAGACAAAAACCCAAAGGTGACGAGATAGGATTTGGCTTCATTGAAGTTGAATGTTATAAATCTCAAGAAAATAATTATGAAAGTAGGATTGATGAGACACCTAATCAAAAGGAGAAAACTAGAAAAAAAAATCAAACCTTTCAAAAGGATATTCTTTGGATGCAATAAATTTGGTCACCTGAAGAAGGATTGTAGAGGTAAGAATGTTTCTAAAAGTTTTCATGTTATTGCTTTAATTATTGGGAATATGGACATAAAATAAATGAATGTAGAAAACCAAATGAAAAATGGAAGAAATAAGATTATGTTAGACAACCTAATACATACAATAAGATAATTTGTCACAAATGCAATAATATTGGGCACATTACAAAGAACTATCAATTGCAAGTTAGACAAGATAGGTCTCAACCTAGAAGACCACCTATTACTTGTTCTAAGTGCAACAATGAGGGACATATAGACAAGTACTACAGATATAATAGACCAGTTGGAAAAAAAAGACCACCTACAAAAATAAAGAGAAATATTGGTGACACTGGAAAAAGATTTAAAGAGTATGTGAATGAGTTTAATCACCAGTTTGTAAAAGAAAGAAACAAGGTCAATAATAAAGTATGGAAGGAAAATAATCATATTGAAACCAAGGATCAAGGTGAAGTAGTAGATTCTAATGGATCTTCTCCTGGTTCTAATGATTCTATTTTTTCCTAAACGGCCAAGCATGGCCTTAGGTGGAGCATTGAAAGAGTTTATCAGTAAATCATCTAGCCCCTAGTATGCAGAATAAGAGTCTACAAGGTTGTGCATAGTTGCATGGGTTTAAATCAATGTTGTGTCTAAGGTCACAAGGCCTGAAATGCATTTTATATTGACTGCTAACTATTTTATGAGTGACTGGCTTTAAAAAACATTTTGGATATACTATCAAATATTCCTTGCAAATATATTTAAGGGCATACTTAGACATTTTGATCACTATTAGAACAACATTAAAGAAGAAAAAGGAGATCCTTGAGTAGTTGGAGCAATTTCAGTACTCATGAAACCCACAACCCTAATTTGGCAAAGGAGGTATTTAGATCTATCTTTAAGCTTATGTTTCAGTTTTTATTGTGTAAAATCATGGATGTACCTCATATTTTTTATGTAAAGTAGAGGACTAAATATAAGTTCAAGAAACATCAGTTTAAATCAATGGAAGATGACCTAGAGGGTGCATTTTCACAAACCCCACACATAGTTTTGCATGTAGAAGACATTAGATATTATATACACTACAAATATAAATCTATTATAGACTTAGAGTTACACAACGAGTTATCAAACATGTTAAATGAGGATGGAAAACTAAATTCTTCATTCGCAAAGCTAGAAAACTTGAACATTTTTCCATATGTTAAACTTTATGAGTTTGATGAACCTAAATGGATGAAGATTGTGCTCAGCAAGATACATGATTAGTTCTTTTGGATTGGTGACCAACCAATAAATATTACTAAATACCTTATTCACCTGGTCACTAGATTAGAGAACGTGGGAAAAGTTCTTGTGGCTACAAAGAATATGAAGAAGGAAGTTGAGACCCTTGCTGGCTCCAAATGGGACAAAAGATCCATTACCATAAATGGCATCAAGAAGAGGGATGTAAGGTTACAAAATGATTCTAGGTTATAGAATATGCTATAGATGCAGAGTAAAATCTATTTTTGTAGGGATAATCTACATGGCCTTAAAAATGGTTTTTGAAAATGAGCCCTATGATGTTTGCAAGATCCTCAAATTGTAGCTCCTAGAAAATCTGAGAAGAATAAAATATGACAAATCAAATGCATTCATATTGGGGTGCCTACAAGACTTATGGAAGATTTAAGAGAAAATGTCACTAAAAGGTCTACTAAATAGGAGATCTTGGAGCCTTTACCCCTATAGTCTCCAAAACATGTGATCATCTTTGATTCACCTCATGTGATGATCACAACACAAAGTAAATCTACTACCCCTCCTAGGAGAACATCATAGAGGATTGTAGCCGTAAAAAATGAAGAAAATGAAGATGAAGCATCTATGAGGACAACAAGGTCCTCTAAAACCAAGATGATCACCTCCTAATAGGAAAACCTTGGTCACTCCACCCAAGGAAGAATCCCCTATAAAGAAAATGAAAGAAGAGAAGAAAGAAGAACCCATTCCAGAGAAGGCTTCTAAGAGACAATTGTGGAAACCAGACCTGGTAATGTTAGAAAAGCGTATAATAGAGAAGGAAAAGTTGGATCAATTACCAAAATATTATGAAAGGTATGATGAGAAGGATAAAATTAAGATAGAAGATATTATGATAAATTATATGCTAACCTTTAAGAAAAATTTTATTGAACTTGAAGCTAGTATTTCAAACAACCTATTTGATAGATTAGAAGTGAGGAAATAGAGTGATCTAAAAGAAGATAATAAAATATGTGCAAAAACAATAGAAGATATGCATCTAGTTATCTCTCACAAAGAAATTGAAAGAATCTTGAAGAAAGAAAAACCTTTGTTGAGGACTAAAACAAGATAGATTAAGATAATGGCTAGGAAATACGAAGAAGTAGAAGAAGATGCCAAAAATTCCATTGATAAGTTGTTACTAGAAGAACAACAAGTAAAACCCGATCTCCCTAAGGGAACCAAATCAAAGGAATAAATCATTAAAGAATCATCCAAATCAGTTAGAACAAAAGGATAGTCCAAGGATGACGATGGTACTAATCAATTTTATAGTATAGTGCAGCAGCCAAACTCCTTTATGGCAGGTATACATGGACAAAATCCACACTCTTCAATTAGAAAAGGATAGAATTCAAAAGATATTTTTAGAGCTAAGAATCTTTTTGACTCCCAAGATCGGTGTCTTGGAGAGTACTCATGAATACCTTCAGCTTGGTTTCAAGACATTTTAGGAATTAACACCCAAGGATGTAGAGGAGTCAAACAAGGCCACATTTGGTCTAAATGAGCTAAATTAGGTTGTAGAGGCAATTAAGGTAGATTGGGATGCAGACATATAGATTATGAAGACCACCTATAGAGATATACTACAGACAATTCAATTGTCATTCTGTACTCTTTAAGTTTTGTTGTTTTGACAACATCTTCAAAAAATTTTGGCACCCTTTGCCATTGAGATCAAAGGGGGAGATATACAGAAAAAATGTAATGTAAAATGAAAACATAAATAAAAGAAAAGTTTCCTTGGAAGACTATGTGTCAAACTTGTACGTGTTGAATTTATGTCAATATTTCCATTTACATTTTTATCTTGATGTTGCACTTAGTCATTTTTTCACTAAGTGTTGCCATCAATGCCAAATGGGGAGATTATTGGCAAGTGGTTAGCACATGCACACATATGCACATGTAGGCACATGAACAAATATGGAATGTTTTCATTTATGGAAACACTTATCATCTTTATGATCGCACATATTAGATATCATGAATATGTTTGAATGTAGTTGATGAAAATGCCCAAGTCCACAAATTGTTCTGGTGACCCAGTCTAACAAAAAATCATAGTGAACTTCATAGAATCCTCATAAAGGCATGTGATCTTAGGTACATAATTATAGGACACAAATGAATACATGTGTAAGGTCACACATGTTAATATTGAGGTATCGAAGAGATATGCTCAGTTGATTACATGAGAAGATAGTAAATAGAGTATAACTTGTTGGTGATCACTAAGGCTGACTTTCTGAATGATTGGAAAGTTATTTTTTGATGCTATCTTGGAACTAAGGCCAAATAAGGATATTGATGAAGTATTAAAATGTGCATTAAATAATATGATGTTTAGCTAGACAAATGCCAACTAGATTTTGTAAATATACCTCTAGAAAGGTACAAGTATTCAGACACCTTTGTAAAAGGGTGCGATGATTTGGATGACAATTTGGATTAATGTTAGATGCAATTTGTAAAGGAATCTAAAAGGTAGAGAATAAATCAAGAGGAAGGATAACAAGAGGTGTTATTCAAGGAATACTTTGTTAACTCTTTGTATTCAGGACAACATTGATTGTAGGTTCTATTGCACCTATTGTACAGTCTTTACAAGGTTTGATTGCCTCTAACATGGTTGGACTCCTAGTAGGGTCGATTCCTTAATTGGGATCACATTGTAAAGACTCCTAACAGGGTCGTTCCTTTGAACAAGACCTTCTTATTGTAATACTAGAATCCTAACAAGCTCAGAACTCCTAACAGGGTTATTATACTTATAGTGTAGGTATTTGTGGGTACCATCCCCACCAGGGTTTTTCCCTTAACATGGTTTCCTTGAAAATAATTATGGTGTTATGAGTTCTTCTATGTTTGTCTATGTTGCATGGTTATTTATTTTATGGTATATCTTTATATGTTACTTGAATAAGATCAAGAAGTTTAAGAATATATAAAAGTATTGTAACACTGATTCACCCCCCTCTTAGTGTTACCAAATCCTAACAAAAGGATCGTTTGAATCATTTTTGTGATGGTTGACTGATTTGGACAATTTTCTTTGTAAAAATGTTCTTTTATTTTGAACCTTTTTTTTTAGTATTTTTTGTGTTTTATGATTTTTTTTGGATTTTTGAATTAAAAATATACAAAACACAAAATGAAATCATGCACAAGGTAAAATTCCCAAGGCTCAATTTGATTGGTGTATCCCCCTTTTTGTTTTAAGTGGGGAAGGTTTTAAACATTAAAGCACATCAAACACACCACCAAACTATTCAAGTTTCGACTAGGATATACAATTTCAACTAAGGGATATCCTCAATATACACAAAGTATGTGAGGCCCAAATTTGTAGATGAAAGATAATGCTTCCAAATATCCAGGAGGAAATAGTAAACCAATATCCAACTTCACTTTGTTTCTATAACTGATCATGATGATGATGAAGAAAAACTATGATCAGAGGTATACAAGATAGTAGAATGATTTGATCAGTTTTTATCTTTTCATTGATATATCAAGAAATTGATTTCTGATTTATATTGAGTTTCTATATCATTCATATTATGATATAAGTGAGCAAGTTACAAAATAAGAAGAAGTGACATGTTGTGAAGTTGAAGAACTTAACTAGGAAACTGATATAGATCATACAATGTTAAGGTTATGTTGATATAATTTTTTTCTACCAAACATTTAATTATATCAAATTGGTAAAGAATATTAGTCAATTCGATAAGAAAAATAGTTTGGTTACCGAGTAGGACAAAGTCATTCGATAAAAGAAAAGTAAGTTTTAGTAAAGAGAAAGGAACTCAAGACACCGAGTATAAGGTTTCAGTTACCAAGTGAAGTCAACCAAAATTCAATTGAAATAAAAGAGTTAACCACCAAGAAAAGAACATAAATTAAATATAAGGACCGGAATGACATTTAATGTTGAACTATGATGAGCTGGAAGATTCTGATGATGGGGAAGAGTTATTTAGAGAAATCTACGATCAGAAAAATTTAAGGTGATGATCTATGGTATAGATCTAAGAAACAAAAAGAGAAAGTACAAGTTCCAAGATAGTTAAAGTTCTTAGGTGATGATAAAACATTTTACCGAGATCTAAATTTATTGAATTAGTTTGTGAGGATGATTAGACGACTGAGATTAATCAAAGGAAAATGTAATAAAGGAGATTAAGAGGAAAAACAAAGCTTATATAAAGGAAGAAATTATATGAAGAAAAGGGTGGAAAGATGAAGAGTTATTGAGTCACTGACTGATGTAGTATAGAAGGAACAAGTTGAATTTTGAGTCATAAAGTTGAGATTGATGAAGTGTTGAAGCCACTAGAAAGTGAAGCATTGAAGTGAAGAAAAATAGGACACAAGGGATATGATTATGCAAAAGATAGTTGCAGATTTAAAGGTCAATTTATATGATATTACTTATTAACATTTGTATCAAAAAATCTCTTAATAGAGTGGACCTAATAGTCTTATTGTAAATCATTGCAAAAGGTGACATTCTAAAAGAGTGTTTGAAGACCTTTAACCAAGCCACTCCTAATACGGTAAAGATCCTAAAAGATCTAAGGAAAATCCCCTAAAAAGGTCACATTTAACAATGTGTATTGTAATCTTTAACCAAATTGGATTTTCACTGAGCATACTTCAAAAGAGTATTTATTTAGTGGGTGAAAATTCCCACAGTGGTTTTCCCTAAATTTGGTTTCCACGTTAAATACTGATGTTATATATGTTGAATGTTTACTATGAATGTTATTGTTGATTGATAAAGTTAATTTACTATCATTGGTTAGTATTAAAGTGAATCTGAATGAGTTTACACCGAGTTGAATCATAGAAAGTTTTCAAGGTGCATAGAATCAAGGATTACTGATTCACCCCCTCTCTATAATCCAAAAATTGGTATCATAGTTGAGTACTCTAAAGGGATAAGTTTGAAAGACTTAAGTAAAAGATCCAAATATGTATTGGATAGAAGTACCTAAGATAAACAAGGAAGTTTTCTCTACATGAAAAATCAGGATGAGGTCTTAGCTATCTGGAATTCGAGAATCTGCACTCAACCTTTTGGATAATGACTACACTCAATCGCCTCCTAGACCTATGACACTTGATCAGATGAGAGAAAAGAAGGAACACAACTTGATAATGATTAAAATTGCTTCTTCCTTGAATAATGTTGAATTAAATGACATTAAGGACTATATTACAAAAAGGAGATGTGAGATAAGCTTGCACTTATTTATGAAGGTGATCTACATGTACAAAAATAAAAGGTTGATAGTCTTAGAGGAAAATTTGATGAGATGAGAATGAAAGATGAAGAGAACATTGCATAATATAGTTTCAAAATTAAGGAAGTGATAAGTGCCATCAAAGGTGCTGGTGGAATATTAACTGGTGAAGAAGTGGTAAGAAAAATTATGAGAACTATTTCATTATTCTATTCGAGTCTCTTCTATTCAGGAACTAAGATCCATACATAATAAAATTTTTACTCTTTATGCCTTGATTAGTAAGATGATTGTATTTGAACTTAGTAATTATAATAATAGTCTACCGACTATTAAAACAACTTTTAAATCATCTTTAAGCATTGGTAGTTTAAGGAGAGAGAGAGAGAGAGAGAGAGAGAGAGAATAGTTCATGTGGAATTGACTATGATAGTATCCTAACCAAAGAAAAAGAACAAGAAGAATTGGAAGCTGTACACACAGAAGTAGTGCACTTCTCTAAGTCATTACATCAAAGGAAATCCATGAAAGGGAAACTTTCAATAGCGACCTAGAGCTCTATATGTATGGAGTTGCAAGATTGTAAAATTGCTCTCAGCTAGAGCTAATAAACTTATGACCTTGCTAGTCAACCACACAATGAGAGATTCCAAAATTGAAGTCAAGGGCAAGAGTGCCAATATCCCCAAAGAATCAAATGGAAATTCAATGCAAGTAAGCTAAGAATGAGGATGCAAGCTAGTCTATGAAAATGAAAGTGCAAACTAGGCTATGAAAGGAAAGTACAAGTCTTACAATCCCTCCTAATTAAACTATGTGAGATTAATCTATAGCATAAAGAAAGTATATACTAAGAATGCCATGATTATGCAACTATGAAAGCAAGAAAGCAAGCTAAATGAAATGCAACAACAATGTCTTCAAAGATTGAATGCAAGAATGTCTTCAAAGAGCTCCAAATAACCAAGAAAACCTACAGCATAACATTAGCATAAAAGAGATGGATATGCAAATGAGGAAGAGAGCTCTTCTTTTATAGGAAATGAGGAGGAATGGACCATGGATATTAAGAGGCAAAAGATTTAATCAAGGGTGGAGCTTGAAAGAGGAGCAATCCATGTGCACAAGATTCTTCCAATGAGAAAATAAGAGTTGACTTTTGTGTCCACATAAGACAAAAAATGATTTTCTTCTTTTTATAAAATAAGGATAATGCTTTATTTGTGCAACTTACGATAAAAGGAAAAGTGGGGGCTTTTTATTTATTAAAAAGGGAGGAAATATTCCTTTTAATAAATAAAGACTTAGGATAAAATGGTTAGCCCAAGGCAAATAATTGAAAATGATAAAATAGAATTTGATCAAGGAAATTGATATAATTGATAAAATGCTGATTTTGAAAATATTGATTCAGGGATTTGATAAATTGCTGAATGGGGGCCCAAAGTCTAGGTGGCCATTTTAGGGTGCATAAATTTTCCCCTCTTTGACTAATGTGTGATCATTTTTGGAACACATGTGGTCAAAGAAGAATTGAAATGTGAGTTCATTTTGGGATCACAAAACAACTCAGACATGTGTTCATTTTGGGAACATGCCCGGAAAAAAATAAACAAAAGATTCTGGACATGAGTTCATTTTGGGATCACATCCAAAATAAGAGATAAAAATCTCAAGCTTGAGCGAAAGCTCATAAAAAGATAGCTGAATCAAGAAAATCAAGAATTAAATCACTGCCCCCTCGGAATCGAAATCGAAATCAAGTAGAGGAGAACAACATATTGATAAAAGATTATCAAATCATAATGAAATCATAATCAAAGATAAAGGATAATAGGATAACCATTAGGCAATGAAAACATGCCCTAGTGATGAATGAGAAGAAAAGAAATGAGGTGAATGGAAGACTAGAAGTGTGAAAGACATGAAAATGAAGAAATTCCATCAAAGATTGAAGAATTATGCCTCAAAAGGTTAGTCAACTGCACAAAAGAAAGGAAAAATTTGAAATGTGATTTTGACTATCAAGATGAACTCAAATTTTGATTTCAAGTCTGAAAATGGATCCAAGACGTCGAAATTAGCTAGGGTGCAATTTTCAAGCAATTTTGAGGTGTTTTGAAAATTAGGTCAAAATGTCAAAATGCTATAGACAAGAAGCGAAAGACATGATCAAGAAGAAGTGAAAGGTGAGCACAATTGATTGATAGGTCCATGAAAGATGAAAGGAGAGCTCTTTCCATATGAAAAATGCAAAATTAATCTAACATGAACCTAGAAACACAAGCTACTATGAAAGTGGTTGACTTGCAAGGTCACAACGCCAATAGACATCTAATAATCATCATCGAGCTTTATTGGTAGCATCGCAAGATCATATAATACACACTAGTATGACTATGGGTATATGAATATGATCTATATCAGATAAGAATGTGGGAATCCCACCTAGGCATTAAAGACATATAGGTCAAGATGACTAGTGCAGTGGGATTACCTAAGTTTACTATAGTGAGATTATGCTTGCATCAAGACATAAGAAAATTCAAGATGGCCACAAGCATGCACTCGCAAATAGTCAAGGATAATACCTTGTAGGTCCTAGGTGTCAAGTGGATCAAGCATAAATGCTAATGATAATTAGGACCAACAAAATATACCCACAAGTAGATAAAGAAATAAGACATATTATGATACCCTCAGTCTTCTAGCTATGCATCATCGAAAACTTCTTAGGGAAAGAACACTCATCAAAGAAATCATCATAGACAGCACAAAAAGAAATAAAGTCCGACAAGTCTCAATGAGTCAAGTGTTTAAGTGCGTGTGTGTAGGTCATAGAGTCAAACTTTGAGTATCGCATCTGCTAGTGGAAATATTGCATCATTTTGGACTGTAGGTAGGATATTTGATAAGTGTTGAGAAACACTTGACGCTAGGGTAGTGTTTTAAAACACAGTTTGGGGTGGCCTTGAAAAACACTTGTTTGTGAAATGCCCCAAGAGACAAACGCACCTAAAAGACCTATGCTAATAGGTATGCCCCCTAGACAAAAATAAAGACCAATTCCAGACCAAGTCAAATAAGGTCAAGGCATGATGGAGAATGGCTAAGTGTCGAGGACGCATGCTAAGAGACAAGGGTGCAAATGCCTCAAGTAGCGCCTGTTTCCAAGTTTTCACCACTCTGAAATTTTTTTGATTTTTTTGATTTTTTTTTGTATTTTTGCTACCAAGGCACCTATTTCCAGGTTTTCACCATGGCACTTTTTCTATTTTTTTGAATTTTTTGCATTTTTTTACTTTTTTGTATTTTTTTTTTAGGACTTTATATGCTTTTTAGGATTTTTTAGCAATATATCATTTTTTGGGGTTTTTTCAGGATCAATAAGTATGTACAAAGGATGTCCCCAGACAAAATAGGCATCAAACTCCCAAACAAGATCACATTGTGTAGTCCCAATGTCTAGCAAGGTGGAGAACAAGAGGGATTAGCAAGCTGGTGGAAGAGATAGAAGACAAGAGAATGAAGGAGAATGAAATGAAGAAATCCTCAAGGGAAAACTCCTCAAGAGTACCCAAGCTAGGGAAAAATTGTCATGTAAAGCACATTTCGAAAAGCAATGAAAGGCTAGCATAGGATAAGTCACAAAAATGTAATGCAAAAGAAGGAAAGGATGCAATCCAAAGGAGTAGACATGTCAAGAGGCATCATAGCATCATGTTTTACTCTTTTTTATTAGATCAAGACCAAAGGGGAAAAGGATAGAAAAGGGCTAGAATGAATGGAGGAAGATAAATATGAAGGCTAAACATGAATGGAATGAAAGCAAGATCATCGTAAGATAGCTCACAAGATAGCCAAATGTTCGTGTATAGATCAACATTGTCAAGATCAAAGATGGAAGATGAAATGGATGAAATATGTAGAAGAACTATGCATGATGGTTGATTGCCAGGTTTTCATCACGATACTTATCCAAGGCGCCACAAGGGAGTGGTTTTCACCATAGGATGAATTTATTTCTCTTTACTTTTGCTACAAAGGTGCCTATTTCCAAGTTTCCACCAAGGCACATTTTCAATTTTGTCCATTTTTTCTATTTTCTTTTTTTTGAATTTTTCCTTTTTTGGAAGAAGGAAAGCTTTTCAGATAATGCTCCTTGAAAGGATAAACCATAATATGCCAAGGATTCAAAATGATATGCTCAAAGATGCTAATAGGGAAAGGGAGATAAGATCAATATCGACACACACCTTGAAGGGTGGTGAGAGGATGGAGGAAATGTGAATGAAGGAATACATGAAGGAATATGGTGAATGGATAATAGAGGTTATGGTTTAGGTGCATGGAATGGAAGAATGCTTTTGGAAGAAGATGAAGTGGAAGCCTTTGGAAGATTGAATGTCAACTTCACTTGTTGTTCAACATAAGACTCTCTTAAGAGAGACTTTGGAATCCATATAGACGTAGGCTTTTTATTTCTTTTTGATGATTTAGAGAGAATATCTTCAATGATGGATTTTGGAACCCATATTTGTCTTGTATTTTTCTTCTTAGATATCTCTTTTGACTTTATGCTTCCATGTCGATTAGAGGAGACATGGTGATCTTCTTTTTTTGATGGATTCTTGTATTGCTTCTTTTTCTTTTATTGAACATTCAAGTGACTTCCAAAAGACTTGGGACTTGTGGAAGAAGTAGGAGGATATGACTGGTTTAGATAGGTGGATGGATGAAAAGGATTCAAGGGTATGCATCTATGTTTATTTTGAGGAAAAAATAGGAGATAGAGGGACATAAGGACCCAAGATGGATCAAGAATTAGGAGAGTTAGGATGGGAAAGTGAAGGGACATAAGGGCCCAAGATGGAAGGAAGACATGAAGCCTTTGGTATTGGTGGAGGAAGTCCAAGGATGGATGTGGAAGATGCAAAAGGATAATCAACCAATTCATCAGCATTTATATGACAGCCAAGGACATCAGCATCTTTAGAGTGAGCGTTAGGATTTTCAATAGGATCATGAACATCCTGAATAGGAGCAACTTCTTCGATAGAATTGTTCAAAGCTTGCAAAGACATAGGAAGAGTAGAAAGTGGAAGCAAACATGGAGTGATAGAACAAGAATATGAAAGACTTTGATCTTGACAAGTTGCTTTGGATAGCATAAACACATCATTTTTTTCTTGATTTTCAATAGGATTAGCATTGGAAACAACATCACTATTTTCAATAACCTCAATGGGAGTATCATCTTTGGAAAGCAAAAGTATAGTAAGGTTATTTTGATTCTCAATAAGATCAACAGTGTGAGTAGTAGCTTGATGTTGCTTAGGAGAAGACTTAAGACATGGTGGAATGAATGTGGAAGAGCGTGCAGGATCAAAAGAACTATGAGACAGAAGAGAGACATCATGAAAAGGATTGGATGACATGGAGGGTTCTTGATCTTGAGCTTTCTTTATGTTCTTTTCTTTATCATTTTTAAATTCCTCTTGACATGGAGCCACTTCTAAGGACAAGGAAGCATGTTGGGATTGCATGGAAGATTTTGGAATAGATAGTGAAGGACTAGCTGACGCAGGCATTATAGCGCATAAAGGCTTAGGCTCGCTAGGTGTAGCATTATTGGAAGTATTTGCAGCCAAGTGAAGGTTAGCTTGAGTTTTTGTAAGAGATAGCCCTTGAGGATAACTATAGGGAATTGCATGAAAAGCATTAGGATCTTTGTCAGATGAAGGATTTGTGAAAGATTTGAAAGACTCGGAAGCTTTCATAAGTGTATGGTTATTGGAGGAAGTAGGGGGTGGAAGGGGACCATCAGAAGATAAAGGTTCAGCATTAATATGATCTTACTTGAGAGTGTAATCTTTATCTTTAGCATGAGATTTCTTAGAGGAATGATTCTTATAATATTTACGTTTTAAATCGGTGAAGTACATTTTATATTCCTCAATAGAAGTAGATGTATCATCTAGGTATTGTTCATAGAACTCATCAAAGTCTTTTTCAAAATTAGAATCATACTGATCACCATCACGATCTACCCAATAGGATGACCCTTTATCAAGCACAAGCACACGATGAGGAGGACTCTTAGGAATAGAGGTTTCATAGGTGTGACTATATGGTTCAGAGAATTGTTCAAAGAATTGATCAGAGAATTTAGTGATGCTTTTGCATGGCAATATGAAGACCTCAAAGGTTTTGATCTAGCCCTTGCTCAACATACTATTGAATTAGAGCCTAATGCCAAACCAGTAAGGCAAAAGCAAAGGCCTGTTAATCCCAAGCTCAAGCCACTTATGCATAGAGAAGTGCTCAAATTGATAGAAAGTGGTATCATCTACCCCATTAAGCATACTAGTTGGGTTTCCAACCTTGTTCCTATCAGGAAGAAGAATGGGGAGTTGAGATTATGTGTTGACTTCAGGGATCTTAACAAGGTCTCCTTAAAAGACTGCCATCCATTACCCTCTATGGAAAAAATCTTACAATGTGTCTTTGGATGTGAGAGATTTTCATTATTGGATGGCTATTCAAGATACAATCAAATCCTAGTAAATAAAGAGGATCAATATAAGACTGCATTTACAACCAAGTGGGGAACCATGGCTTATCAAAAGATGCCCTTTGGTTTATCAAATGTAGGTTCTACATTTCAAAAGGCAATGGATATGGCCTTTAAAAGCCTCATGTACAAGTTTGTACTGGTCTACTTAGATGACATAACTGTCTATTCTAAACATGCAGCAAATCATATCAAACATTTGAGGAAGATTTTTGAAAGGTGTAAAGAATTTTGGATATCTCTTAATCCCAAGAAATGTGTGTTTGCAGTTCATGAAGGAAAATTGTTAGGATATGTAGTATCCAAAGAAGGAATTATAGTAGATCCTGAGAGAATTACAGCCATCCTAGAGCTACCATTGCCACATCATAAGAAAGGTCTCCAATCTTTCATAGGAAAGATTAATTTTGTTAGGCATTTCTTTCCTAATATTGCAGATTTACTGAAGACTTTGACAACCATGTTAAAGAAGAGTTCAACTTTTAGCTGGACTAAAGAAGGAAAAGCCAATTTCTAGGCTATCAAAGAGGCCTTGATAGAAGCTCCTACTCTCCTCAACCCAAATTTTAGTAAGGATTTTATCCTTTATGCTTATGGAGGACATGATGCTATATCTACAATGTTGACTCAAGAAAATTTAGAAGGGTTGGAGTAGCCTATTGCTTTCTTCAGCAAAGGTTTAGAAGAGTATGAACAAAGATAGTCTTTAGTAGAGAAACATGTACTTGTTGTGGTGAAGAGCCTTAAAAAGTTTAGATATTTGTTGACCCATAGCAAGGTACACCTAAAAGTTACTCATCCAAGTGTCAAAGAATTTTTTCTTTCCAAGGACCTAAATGAGAAAAGAGCTGGTTGGATTACCAGGGTGATGGAATATGACATTGATATTCAAACCACCAAGCTAGTTAGAGGAAGAATTATTTGTGAGCGTTTTGTAGAGGATGAAAGTTCAAAGAAATTAGAACAAATGGATGCATCTTTGGTTGTGCATTCTACAAAAGAACATGCCCAGGCATCAGGTTGGTTGCCTAACATGATGCACTATTTAAAGACAAGACAATGTCCTGCAGGCCTAGACTCAGCAAAGAGAAGATATTATAGGTTACAATCTGTTCCTTTTTTGCTGATAGGTGAGGTTCTTTTCAAGAAGGATCACAATGGTGTCCTTTTAAGATGTATTGATTCAAAAAAGATAGCTGATGTCCTATTTGAATTTCATGATGGGCCTTCTGGAGGTCACTTTTCTCCTAGGACTACTACTTTTAAAATCATGAGGGCTGGATACTATTGGCCATCTATCTTCAAGGATAGTCATGATTATGTGATAAAATGCATCAAATGTGCTATGTTTGCAAGAAAAGAAAGGCTTGTAGCTTTACCCCTTCAGCCAGTCAAAATAGAGCAACCTTTCATGAAATGGGGTATAGACTTTATTGGTGTGATCAATCCTCCATCTAGTGTAGGCCACAAGTGGTAATCACTACAATAGACTATTTCACTAGATGGACAGAGGCAGTTGCCTTAAAATAATCAAATGAGAGTGTTGTCTTAAGTTTTTATGATGATATAATTCATAGATTTGGCACTCCAGACTCCATAATATCAGATAATGCACTGGCACTTACAGGCCTTAAAGTCTCAGAATGGGCAATTAGAAATGGCATTTATCTGAACACAAGCTCAAATTATTACCCTCGGGGATTAGCAGAGTCAACTAACAAGAACTTGATTAGGATAATCAAGAAAACTATACAAGATAACCAAAGTGATTGGCATACCAAGTTGAAGTCTGCCTTATGGTTAGATAGGATTACCCCAAAGAAGATCATTGGAAACTCTCTTTATGTGTTAGTCTATGGTAGAGAGTCTAAACTATCCTTTTCAACTAAATTACCAGCTCTGGACTTGGCTACTCAGTATGCCCTATTTGAAGAAGGAGATCCCTTGCAAGTCAGGTATGCTCAGCTAATGGAGTTAGAGGAACTCAAAGATAAGTCCATGAAGGACATGGAATTTCACTACATATAGACAAAGAGAAATTTTGATAAAAGAGCCAGGGCCATAAATTTCAAAGTTGGAGATGTAGTTCTCAAGTGGGATGAATTCAGATCAAGGCCTGGTAGACATACAAAATTTGATTCATTTTGGGGTGGGCCATTTGTTATAATAGAGTGCAAGGGATCTAATTCTTTTCAGCTATCAACCCTTGAAGGAGATGCCTTGCCTATATCAGTGAATGGTTTCCACTTGAAACCCTACTTTGAGGTTAATCCCTCTTTGTAAATTCTTGTAAATATGTTTTCCTATTTTCTTTCCCTATTTTCTAGGTTAGTTTTCCTGCTTTCCAAGAAGTGCCTGAGCACAAGTTTTATCCCTTTAGTTCTAGTTCTTTCCCTCTATTGAGTTTTTTTGCTTACAAAATGACTCCATGCCCAATGAATATATCAAGGTCACTGGTTTCCATGTCTAGCAGGCTGACATCCAACAAAAATCACCAAAATGTTACCCAATTTTTCCCTATTCCATGCTAATTTGGCTAAGTTCTATCCAAGGTCTGAATTTTAATCTTGCTAAGCACCCCTAAAAATTTCATGGGCTTATGTCCTATTCTCTGGCCTCTGCAATTTATTTGATCCCCTGGTCTACAAGTTTAAATTTTTGAAAAAATGACCATTTGAGAAAAAACCCTGAAAACCCTAGGCCATGTTCTAATTTGCCATTACTTTATCAGCCACTTAAGTTCTCAAATTTCCCATGTGCACATTTAAAACCTTGGGTCACCAATTCTCTAAGTCTTTCAGGGGTTATCTTTTCCTTTCGGCAAACTGGCGAATGCAGTGGTTCGCGTAATCTCTTATTCCTAGTGGTTAAGTCCTTAACAGTTAGTGATCTAGCAAACGGTCTATTTCTTTCTTCAGTCACATAATTGCCAGATGTTTGGCAGTCAAGACTTGCGGGGTCCTAGCCAGGAAGATCGACTGCTGGTGTATAATCTCATGGAGTTCTTCTGACATGAGATCTTATGCTAGCCGTTGATCTTCATTTCATGTAGCGCTTCATTTTGAAGGTGGGTCCAGTGTCACGTGTTGCTTATGTGCTTGCCTGTGATTGGTTGCTGAGTTCTAACAAAGATTTATAAATGGACACGATGTGTCAGTGGGGTCCCAGTTCTAAAAGGATCAATGGCTGGCGCATGATTGGGAGTAATATTCAAAGGCTATGAGATCATGTGCTTGCTGATAGATTGGAATCTAAGTTGTAGAGGGTCCGTTGTCAGAAAGGTCACCAAGGTGTTGCTGGTAAGGCGGTCAGAGTGAATAGAAGATTAACAAGTGACAAGTCTTGGCCTAGGGTTAACAAAGTATTTGGTGGCTCCTATAAGTTCCCTTTGGTCGCTTATTCATGTAATAAGATAGTGATGCTCCAAATGTTTCACGACTTGGTGACTAAAGCCTTTTCTCTTATTCATAAGATGTAACCAGGGTCAGCTAAAAGATTCAAAAATTTAGCGACTGTAGTGTTTATGTAGTCGCTTGACCAGACCAGGGTTATGAGAAGTGTTTCACGACTTAGAGAAGGCCTTTAGTCATGCATTCGTTGAGTGACTAAAGGGAAAGAAGGTCAGGTGGGTCCAAATTGATGGATATGCGAATGTGCTAAATTTTCATTGGTCCTCGTATTGTTGATGAGGACACTGACTTTTCAAGAGGGTTTTACAATTGTTGACAAGATGATCTAGGCCATTCGTCTACTGGGAAATACAAGATATCGACAACCATGTTTTAAAATGACCGGCTAGCCATTGTTTTTCAAATTTAAATATTTCTAAGAAGGTTTTTTGCCAATGATTGATTCAACAAACTGCAGCTGCAGAGGTAGCTAAAGAATTTATGTCTTTAGGAAATTTTTAGTTGGGAGGATGATGAGGAGGTCTGGGCAGCCATCGTAGGTCGATTCTTGTCCCTTTGAGGTACCATTTTGAGCATTCATGGTGAGACTTTGTGCAGGAAGGTTGATGAAGCAAGGTCGCTTGTCCGTAGGAAAATCTGGTACTGGGATGGGCATGTAAACAAAATATCTGATCGGCTATGATATTTCAAAGATGCATTTATGTCCAGACTTGGTCAAGTTAGGGTTAGTTATTATTCTATTGAAAATTTGTGTAACCCTAGTTAGGTTTTGACTCCTGCCTACATGCAAATAGGAGATGTATATAATGTTTTTAGAGCTTTTAGATAAGCAAGAGTTGGACAATTGTAAAAAAAGGTTTACCTTCCTTAGGATTCATCTGTGGTATTCTTTTTTCCCTCTGGCTTCTACAATTGTAAATTCCCATTGATTATTCAAATCTTGTAAGGTATTTTGTGGCATTCTTCATGTCCCTATGCTTCTTGTCTGAGTTATCTCTTAATGAATTCAGTATTTATATATTTTTTAGTGATATCTTAGGGTTCTTGATCCTTCTTTCTTTCTACAACTCATGTGTATTCTTGTGGATGATTTGATGTGAATGCTTTTGTGGGTATACTACAACACCTTAACAATCTTGTCTCATTCCTATACCTAGCTGCAGAGGTGAATGTTTATTTGCAGGTCATAGATTGTTTGTCTAATCCTAAGAGTGTTATTATTTGTGAAAGAATCTCTCTCTTTCCCTAAATACCCTCTTTATTTACAAACCCTTCTATGAAATACTTATGCAAGCCTATTCAGTGAGTTGTGATCCCCTAGACCTAAGCTTATTCATTGAATCCATCTCTTATGTTGCAATTCATACCTTCATTTTGGTGTATCACCTAGTAGGTAGTTTGCTTTCAAGTCATTTCCCTTTCAAGCATTCCTTCTATCCCTTTCCCCCTAAAGATTGAATTTTCATGTCAAGAAGAAAATTAAAGTGATTATCCAAGAGGAACCAGCCTAGAATCTAGAGGTCTCATCTTAGTTAGCATAGGTCCCACACCTAGAGATGATTCCCATGTTATACTAGGTTATCAAGACTACGAGAGCTTAAAACAAGGGTGCAAACTTAGTGTATAACAATTATAATAAATGAAAAGATCAAATGTGATGATGCTTATTGGGTTCAAGGACTAAAATATAATTTGTTTAGCATTGCATACTTGAACAAGACTGGTCACCAACTAGAGTTTCAAAACAAAAATGTGAAAATCTATGGTGTTGATGGTGATTTGATTAGAATTGGTGAACAATCCAAAGTTAATCTATTCTACCTTGATACTGCAAAAATAAGTTTCTTGTTTGTTAAAGTTGAGGATATATGGTTCTGGCACAAAAGACTATGTCATGTAAATTTTGCTAACATTATTAAGGTGAGAAAAAAGAATAGAGTCAGAGGTCTACTGATATTAAGAAATCTTGATAAAGTGATGTATAAGGAATGTCAGATTGGTAAGATGGAAAAATCAAGTTTCTCAAGCAAGTCTTACTCATCTAATGGTATTTTAGAATTAGTTCATACTAATCTATATGGTCCTATGAGAATATGTAAAGTAATTATGGTGATTGGTATTTCAATTTTTTTGTTGATGACTACTCAAGAATAATGTTGGTAATGTTTCTAAAGGAAAATTATGATGTACATTTCAAATGTTTAAATGGAATGAGGATAGAATTGAGAAGGAAATAGGTAAGAAGCTAAAATGTTTAAGATTAGATAAAGGAGATGAATTTTCTATCTTCTGCAATGAAAATGGAATTAAAAGATAAATATATGCACTGAGGACTCCGCAAAAAAATGGCTTAGTTGAAACAAGGAATAGATCAATTGTTGATTGTGCTAGAACATTTTTTATTGAAAAAGAGTTTGCACAAATATTTTGGAGAGAATCCATTAGTACTACTGTCTACACTCTCAACTAAGTACAATTGAAGATAGGCACAAATAAAACTCCTTATGAACTCTGGTATGGGAATACACCGAATGTTCACTACTTCAAAAAATTTGGAAGTAGGTGTTACATACTGAAAGATGCTAGGAATGCAAAGTTTGATTCTAAAGGAGATGGAGGTATATTCTTAGGAAACTCCACAAAGAGAAAAGCTTATAAATGTCAGTATAAGCTCACTAACAAAATTGTGGAGAGTGAAAATGTGAGGATTGATGAATTTGTAGAAAGAAATGAAGAAGATAGCAAAACTTGTTACTTCTCTAACTAAAACTTTTGTGTTAGTGTACATGTGCATTCAAGATATTCTGTCACTACTCTAGCTACTAGTGGATGGTGAATATTCATCATCATCACCTGACATGGACTTACACATGTATCTTACTTCATTCCATTTCTACATTCCCCTTCCAAGCTCTTTATCCTTATTTATAACTTTTTTCATTAGTCCAAGAAGCTCTTCTCACTCTTTCCCATTAATTGTTAGCTTTGTCTCTTTGTCCTTAGTAATTGTCATACCGTGGACATCACTGAGATAACCATTTTCTTCTGAAATGTCCTTTCCTCTTATATTAATCTATCCATTAATAATATTTTCTATATCTTTTGATCTATGTATTTAATGAATGTAGTTTCAATCCCCTGGTCATAAATAATATTCATGGCACCATGGAGTAGTATATCATGCAATTCCCTTTTTAGTTTCATTCTTAATGGAATTCATATCCAGATTCTTCATAGGCAATTTCCTTCTTGATCATTACAATATTTTCTCCTCAACTAAATATTTTGTAATCAGTTGGTATAGAATCACAATTTTCCCTTTGCTACCACAATAATAAAGTCATACCAAATTAATCCTAAGGTCATTAGCCTGACTTGAAATAACCAAAGAAAATATTTTTTTGTTTGTGCTATTAAAGCTCTTGATCTAAATATATTGTGCTATAACAAAAGGAAAGGTTACCAATAGCCTATAATAATATATTATTATGATATATTATGTTAGTTGTGTTGGAGAATTTCCAGCAAGCTAGTGTTGACTATATGTTTGTCATTGATGACAACATATGGTAAGTATCATGTGTGGAAGACTTATGTAGTAAGCCTTGAGTATATGTAGCATGGACATCTTATCAGTATGATATCATGGATGCAAAGGTTAACTATTAGTACAAACAGCTATGCAGCAGCTTGTGTCAGCAATTTTCTTGACAGAGGAACAAGCAGTGTTATGTGAGTGATTGTTCATACAGTCATCATGGAGCCTTTCACCTTTGGTTATGTAATTAAGACATGTTAGTGGTGTTAGAATAATTGACGTAGAGTCTAATGATTAGTAGAAGTGAAGCTATGCAATCGCTATTCACCAGTAGCAATTTCCTTTGTTTATTCAAAAGAGCCAATAGAGATTGTATTGGTTCATGAGTTGCACCTATCATTTTGGTATGTGCCCTTGGATTATGGATTAGAGAAGAGTTAAGAATTTTCAGTTAAGAGCACATGATGTAATTCATCTTGACGAGGAAGTTTTAGTTACTTTGGTAGAGCTAACAGTGTGTAGCATGCGTCTACATTTATTAATATTGGACAGGTCCCAGATTGTGTTGCGTGCTTAGTAGAGCTGATAGAATTATTATTAGAGTATGTTATGGTTTCTCTAAATATGATTTCAAGGTGGTTCTAACAAGCTGACTTGATTATATCATTTAGAGGAAATATATTTATAGGCAGTCATTTGTGATTTCTAAAGTATGGTTCAGAATTATTTGTGAAGAGTAGAGCAGAGTGTGCGAAGTGTTGAGCCATCAGCAAAAGGTCTATGTGACCAAGTAAAGAGTTTGTGCTATACATTGGAATTGATCCAGATAGTAGGTCAAAGCAAAATTCACCAAGATCCAGATATAGTGTGTATTTGTTATTCAGAAGGTTGTAGCCTTCACCCCTTTGAGTAGTGGGCTCTTGGACAATGTGTCCTCACCCCTAACAAGGTTAATTGTAAAAGACTCCTAATAGGGTTTGACCCTTGACCAAGTCACTATACTAAACATATTATAAAGAAACTCCTAATAGGGTTAAGGATCTTCTAACAAGGATCATAAAACACTAGTACAAATTATTAGTGGGTGTCAATTCCCACAGGGGTTTTTACATATTTGGGTTTCCTTGAAACCAAAATATTGGTGTTGTGTTCAAGTGTTCTTTCATTGTGTTTATGTTTTATGTTTAAGTATACTTAATTGGATAAATAATTGAAACTTGTAGATAACTTCTTCACCCCCACCCCCCCCCCCCCTCTTAGTTATCTCTTGGGACTATTCCTAACAATTGGTATCAGATCCAAGTGCCTCGGAGAGAAATTTTAATAGCTTGAGGTTGACTAGATGGCATTATTTAGAAAAGACATTCCTAAGTTTCATGGAGAGAAATATCTTGATTGGAAGAACAAGATGATGACACATTTGCAGTGCATTGCTTTTGAAGTTTTTGAAGTGGCTATCAAGGAAGTTGAGATCCCCTCTCTAGCAGATCTTGCAAAGGATGATGCTACCAGCAAGCACAAGGATTTGTTCCATTAGAATGCAATAGAAAAAGAATCCCTTATCAGTGCCCTATCTGATAGTGAGTTTTTAGAGATAAAGAAAGTAGACATGACCTACAAGATATGGAAGCACCTAGAAGACATGTTTGAAGGAGATAAATAGGAAAATAATACACGTAAAAAGACATGGAAGAAAAAGTACAAAACATTGGAGATGCTACCTAAAGAAAACATAAGAGCCTACAATCAAAGGATCAATGAAGCAGTTGTTGGAATCAGAAACAATGGTGGAGAAATCTTAGAAGAAGACATCATGGATAAGGTAATGACTACCTTGACAGTAGAATATCAGAACAAGATAAACATCCTTGATGAGACTATGCAATTCTCATAAAATTTCAAAAGAGAGACCTTAATTAGCAAGATTGTTGTATTTGAGATATCAAGTTTGAAGATAGAGCCTAAAAGTGAGACAACCTTGAAAGCTTCGGTCCATGGTAAGAAATCCTTGAACACCTCTAGTAGTTTTGATGATGATGATGATGAAGAAGCCCTAGATAATTTCATTGCTATGATTTCTAAAAGAGAAAAGAAAGGAAAAGGAAAATATGAAGGTCAATTACCATTCAATTTCTTTTCATGTAATAAGATTGGTCACTTTGCATCTAAGTGTCCTACAAGAGTTAAAAAGTTCAAGAATGACTACAAGCCTAAGTATACAAAGGAATGCTACTATGCTGGAGATGGAGTATTAGATGAAGAATCAATAGAAGAGGAGATTGGATTCATTGTTCTTGAAGATGAAAAGAATTTACAAGAGTTGGCATTGATTTCACAAGCTGACATCGGGATAGATTGGATCATTGACAGTGGTTGTTCACATCACATCACAGGAGACAAAGATAGATTTGTTCATTTGGACAAATATAAATGAGGCATGGTTAGATTTGGAGATAATACTCCCAAACCTATCATTGGTAGAGGAGCCATCACCTTGGATGGAAAGAATAGCACTAAGGATGTTCTTTATGTTGATGGTTTGAAACATAACCTACTAAGTGTTAGATAGTTACTTAATAAAGGTTACAGGTTGGAGTTCAATGAAAACAAGTGCATCATTAACAAAAAAGAAGGAGAAAAAATTACATCAGGATCAAAGACTAAAGGTAATGTTTTTCAACTTAATCCAGAAGCAAGTTTCTTTGTGGCTAAAGTAGATGACAATTGGCTATGGCATAAAAGACTATGCCATATCAATTTTGATAACATAGTAAAGCTAAGTAATGTAAAGGCAGTTAGAGGCCTACCTAGCATAGAAAAACCACTTGATACTATATGCAAGGAATGTGTAATGGGAAAGCATGTGAGAAATTCATTCAGAAGAAAGCATAATTCAGCGGAGAAAAAATTAGATCTGATTCATACAAACCTATGTAGACCAACTCAAACAAGATCATACTATGGTGAAAGGTATTTCATTTTGTTTGTAGATGATTATTCTAGAATGATGTGGGTTGCATTCTTGAAAGATAAGTCAGAAGCATTTGAGAAGTTAAAAATATTTAAAGCTAAGGTTGAAAATGAATTTGGACTAAAGATAAAATGTCTAAGGTCAGATAGAGGAGGAGAATTCACCTCTCATAGATTTTATGAGTACTACAAAGAACATGGCATAAAGAGATAGTTGAGTGCACCTAGAACCCCTCAGCAGAATGGGGTTATAGAAAGAAGGAATAAGATCAATCTTGATATAGCATGCACCATCATGATTGAAGGGAAAGTGGCACACACCTATTGGAGAGATGTGGTCACTACAATAGTCTATAAAATCAATAGAATACAATTAAGACCTAGCGCAGACAAGACACCTTATGAGCTATGGTTTGGTAATGTTCCCACAGTAAAATACTTTAGAATTTTTGGAAGCAAGTGCTACATCAAGAGGAACAAAGCAATAGGCAAGTTTGATGCAAGAAGTGATGAAGGTATTTTTTTTGGTTACTCTACTAAAAGTAAAGCTTATAGATGTTTTAATTTGAGATTGAAGAAAATCATTGAAAGTGCTCATGTTAAGATGATGAAAAGTTTATGGTTCAAGAAAGATATCATCATTATTGATGCAGTCAAGGATGGTGGATCTAATGAAGGACATTCCAAACCTTGTAGCCAACAAAATCACACAGTGGATTACTCAACAATGCAACACAAAGTAATTGTTTAACACTAATTTTCATTAACATGCCCAATTGTAAGGCTTTTCGGGTTAGGGCCAATTACAATCAGAAAATAATTCTGCAAGATCCATAACTAGATCTAATATAATCTTAGCTAGTTTAGCTTTGAAGACAATCAGAAGCTGATGGAAACCCTAAGGTAGATCTAAACTTGAGCTTGCAAGCCTCCAAGCAATCTCCTTGTTCCCAAGTATGCAAACCCTAGCTCTTCTACAAACAACTATTAGATTACAATCTGATCTATAAGCTCATCAAGAAATTTTCCACAACTTTGCTAGCTTCAACTCACAAGCTTCACATCTGATATCCCAGATCTGCTAAGTCCTTTCCTAAACATCTACCCAAGCACTCCTTAAATACTAATCATCAGCCACAAGTCGGAAAGATGAAACACTTAACTCCCTAAAAAAAATAATTAAATGCCATACAAGTCAGCTTACAATTGTATACAAACATTTAATTTAGCATGTCGGCCCATAACAATGGCTACCAACAATAAATTCACCAAGTTGGCTCAACAAATCACATAGAACTCTAGTCGATAAACCAAAACTACCGAGCGATAGTAAATTAACTGAGCATGCCAGGCATCGCTAAGCACCAATGTCAACTAAGCACCACAGGCATGACCAAGTAACACTTCATCGAGTTCCAAAGACTACCGAGTTCCTTCAGTGACCGAGCTTCCTTCAATGATCGAGACTATTGGTCAAGGCTGCAACTGAGTAACACCAACCAAAATACTAACACTCCATGTAGTTTCACTTAGGACACAAAATGCCTTGCCTTAATCTTGGATTCCCCTACATCAGACACCCCAGGTTCCAAAAGATGTTCATATGTCAGAAGAACATCTTTTAGGATTCAGCACATAAATCCTGAACTGGTTCTTCACATACAAGTCCACCTTTTCTTCTTGAAAATTCTTCCACTTTAGTTTCCTCTATCTCTTCAAGTCATTTCTTGACAATGTATAGGTTGGTTATCCATACTAATCATTCATTTTGTCTAGATCCACAATCTCAACTCGGCTACCAATACTCAGGTTTCTCCTATCGAGCTTTGTATCCATCAAAGGCATCAGTGAAAACTTCCTATCATTCTTCTCAATAGTAAACACATTCCAAACATAGTCATAAATAGCTCTGCAATCATATTGCCAAGGTCTACCAAGAAATATATCACAACTATTCATCTTCACAATGTCACAAAGCACAAGATCCATGTACTGGCCAATATGAACATCAATGAAGCATTGTTCTTTAATTTCCAAAGCATGAACATAGTGTAACTAGCCAAGCCTATAAGGGCAAGGATGCTTCATTCTACTCAAACCAATTTTCTAAACTAGGTCCTCAATAACAAGGTTATCAGTACTACCAATATCAACAATAACATCACAAAGTTTACATTCAATCTTGTATCAGATCCTAAATAAGTTATTCCTCTAACAAGGTTCATCCTTTATACCAAGAAATGTTCACCGAAACAACAAGTTCTCTTATTTAGGTTCATTTTGAATGTTCTCATTCATCACAATAGTTTTTCGGTCAACCTACTTCTATGTACACTCAAAAGAATGGTGTCCTTTCTCTCAATAGTTATAGAAAGTACCCTTAAAGATAACTCTACCTATCTTCTTCTTCAGTTCCACAAGTTTTTGTTCATCTTCTGCATCAGTTGGTTTATCCTTCACCGAGTGATCAATCTTTTCCTTCCCTCAGGAGTTACTAGGTTGTTTCCTCTTCAACTTATCTTCTACCTTCAGAGCATACTAATAAGCATCTTCAATAGAATCAATTTTTAGCATACCAAGCTCATCCTAAATATTGAATCTCAGACCATTCACATACTGAGTTACCTTTTCCTTACCAATCTCTCAGTGTCTAGACCGAATAGTAAGTTTGTAGAACTCCTCGGTATAATCTTCAATAGACAAATCCTTCTATTTTAGATTCTACAACTTTTTAAATAAGTCAAGTTCATAGTCAGCTGGTATGAACTTAGCCTTCAACTTAGTCACCATCAATCTCCACCAATTGATCTTTGTTTCACCTTCATCTTCTCTGTCTCTTTGTAATTCCTTCCACCAAAGAGTAGCATGTCCTTTCAACTTTATCTATACTAATCTCACCCGAAGAGGATCTTCAATTTATTGCAGCTCAAAGAAATATTCAAGTTCACCAATCCAATCAATCAGATTGTTGGGCTTCAAAGTACCAGAGAAAGTAGAAACTTCCATTTGGTAATTACTAAATCGAGCAGCAGATCTAGGTAACCGAGTAGTTCTATCTTCACCAGATCTATTCCTCCGGTCATCACCACTAGATCTAGCATTTTCAAATTCCTCAGCAGCTTCTTCATATCCATCCTCAGTACCAACATTTCGAGGTATACCAGCAATAGTTCTCATGATCTTGGTGACCATATCATTCTTCATCAATTCCATCTCAGATTTGAAATCTGATTTCACCTTCTTTGTGATCCGGGATTCAATAGTATCACAAAAATAAAAAATAACTCTAGGGTCCAATCTTCTTGGAGGCATCCTTAAAGATAAGAGAAACCCTCTACAAGAAACCCTCACTGACAACCTTGTGATAATTTCCAAGTTGTAACAAGTCAAATCTCAACCTGCAATCTCACAAACAACTAGGGCACAATTCCACAAGTTTAGTGATTCAGATCTGCAATCTAGATTGCACACAATCTCTTCACCAACAAGATCAACTTCACAAGATTAGCCTTGCTAGGTCAACAATATCAAACTCTCTCTCTAATACCACCTGATGCAATCAAGGATGGTGGATCCAATGAAGGATAGTCCAAACCTTGTAGCCAATAGAATAACACAGTGGACTACTCAACAATGCAACACAAAGTAATTGTTTAACACTGATTTTCATTAACATGCCCAGTTGTAAGGTCTTTCAGGTTAGGGCCAATTACAATTAGAAAACAATTTTTCAATATCCACAACTAGATTGAATACAATCTTAGCTAGTTCAGATCTGAAGACAATCAGAAGCTAATGGAAACCCTAAGGTAGATCTAAACTTGAGCTCACAAGCCTCCAAGAAATCTTCTTGTTCCCAAGTATGCAAACCCTAGCTTAGCTACAAACAAATATCAGATTACAATCTAATCTGTAAGCTCATCAAGAAATTTTCCACAACTTCGCTAACTTCAGCTCGCAAGCTTCACATCTGATATCCCAAATCTGCTAAGTCCTTTCCTAAACATCTACCCAAACACTCCTTAAATACTAATCATCAGCCACAAGTTGAAAAGATGAAACCCTTAACTCCCCAAAACAAATAATTAAATGCCATAGAAGTTGGCTTACAAATGTATACAAACATTTAATTCAGCATGTCTGCCCATAACAATGGCTACCAATAATAAATTCACCAAGTTGGCTCAACAAATCATACAGAACTCTAGTTAGTAAACCAAAACTACCAAGTGACAGTAAATTAATAGAGCACACCAGGCATCACCGAGCACTAGTGTTGACCAAGCACTATAGGAATGACCGAGTAACACTTCACCGAGTGCTAGAGACTACCAAGTTCCTTCAGTGACTGAGCTTCCTTCAATGATTGAGACCATCGGTCAAGGATGTAACTGAGTAACACTGACCAAAATACTAACACTCCATGTAGTTTCACCGAGGATACAGAATGCCCTGCCTTAACCTTGGATGCCCCTGCATCAATTACTCACCTATGATTGAAGAAGAACCTAGTCCTTCCACTAGTGAAACAATTGTTGAAGATATGTTTGACAGTATCAATGTATTGTTCAATGACCCTGAAACAAGTGAAGAGGAAACTCAAAAGGAAGATGAGTCAATTTCACCTAAAGCTCCAAAGTATACATCTAGATATCACTCTAAGGATGTCATCATTGGAGATTGGAGCAGCAAAGTCACAACAAGATAAAAAACAAAGAATTCAACAAGCAATGAGGTGGTATGTTTACTATCTCAGATTGAACCTTTAAGTTTTGAAGATGCATGTAATGATTTAGATTGGCATGATGCTATGAAAGAAGAACTAGATCAGATGGTACAGTAGTAATAAATAAAGCAAGGTTAGTATGTAAGGGATATGTGCAGAGAGAAGACATTGATTATTCAGACACATTTGCACCTATGAGAAGATTAGAAGCTATTAAGTTGTTTCTAGCTTATGCAACAGTCAAAAATTTCAAAGTCTATCAGATGGATGTCAAATCAGCATTCTTGAATGGAGAGCTAAAAGAAGTATACATTGAGCACCTAGAAGGATTCACCATATCAGACAAACCTGATATGGTATGCGGATTAAAGAAAGCCCTCTATGGACTTAAGCATGCCCCTAGAGAGTGGTATGAAAGACTTGATGGATATTTAACTAAAATTGGATTCAAGAAAGGAGCAGCAGATTGTAATCTATTCATAAGAGAGACATTTGAAGGACTACTACTTGTATCTATATTTGTTGATGACATTATCTTTGGAGGTAATGAAAAACTTACTGCTGAATTTTCTAAAGAGATGCAGAGTGAGTTTGAGATGAGCATGATTGGACCTATCAAATACTTCTTTGGATTAAATGTGCAGTAGACAAAAAAAGGGTATTTTCATTAATCAATCAAAATATGTGAAAGAGATATTAAATAAATTCAAGATGGATGATTGCAAGCTAGCAGGTACACCTATGATAACAGGATGTAAGCTTACAAAAGAAGATGATTCACCAGCAGTAGATATAACATTGTACAAGTCTATGATTGGAAAACTTATTTATCTTACTCAAACTAGACCAAATATTTGCAATGCAGTTGGCATAGTTGGAAGATTTGCAGCAGAGCCTAAACAAAGTCACCTCATGGTAGTAAAAAGAATATTTAGATACTTACAAGGCACTATAAATTATGGTCTATGGTATCATAATTTAGAAAATGTTGAGCTTCATGTATACACTGATGTAGATTGGGTAGGATGCGTTGATGATAGAAAGAGTACATCAGGAGGAGCAGTGTTTCTTGGTGATAGACTTGTCACTTGGACAAGCAAGAAGAAAAATTGTATCTCTTAGTCAATAGTAGAAGTGGAGTATGTTGTAGCAGCCTTGCATTGTTCTACAATTGTTTGGATCAAGAAAATGGTAAAGGATTTTTGAATTTAGATTGACTATCCTATTATTAGTCATTGTGATAACACTAGCACTATCAATATGTCAAAGAACCATATGATGCATGCAAAGACAAAACACATTGAGATCAAGTATCACTTCTGAAGAGAGAAAGTGGCAGAAAAAGAAGTCAAATTGGGTTATGTGAGTACTAAAGATCAGTTAGTAGACATATTCACAAAGCCCTTGCCAAAGGATACTTTTGAGTATCTCAAGGAGAAGTTGGGAGTAATTCCCTTCCCTGATTCTACTTAGAAGAAAGAAGAAAAAGCATCAGTCCTCAAGGACTGATGGAAGGTTCACTACTCTACCTTAGGAGTAGTACCGGTGCTTAAAAATAATGGAGCCCTTTTCCATTGATGTCAAAGGGGGAGTAATATATAGTCATGAAAAATAGAAGTAAAGGAGTAATATACTAAAGGGGAGCAGTACTCAGTCATGGAAGCAGTTCAGTTGAGGAAATGGATAATATTAAAGAATATTGCAAAAGATGGAGGATTCATCCTTGGAGGAGTTCTGATGAGGAAATGGAGAATGTTATAAAAGAATTTCTCATTTGGATTGGTGGTGTTTTTCATTCCATATGTTACCATCAATGCCAAAGGGGGAGATTGTTGGAGATTTGCCAGCAAGCTAGTGCTAACTGTATGTTTGTCATTGATGAAAACATATGGTAAGTAGCATGCATGGAAGACTTATGTAGTAAGCCTTAAGTATATGTAGCATGTACATGTTATCAGTATGATATCATGGATGTAGAGGTTAACTTTTAGTACAGATAGATATGCAATAACTTGTGTCAGCAGTGTTCCTGATAGAGGAACGGGTAGTATTCTGTGAGTGATTGTCCATATAGACATCATGGAGGCTTGAGCCTTTGGATATGTAATGAAGATATGTTAGTGGTGTTACAATCATGGATGCAAAGTCTGATGATCATTAGAAGTGAAGTTATGTAGTCGCTATTCACTAGTAGCAGTTTCCTGTGTTTATTTAGAAGAGCTAATAGAGATTGTATTGGTTCATGAGTTGCACCTATCATTTCGGTATGCGCCCTTGGATTATGGATCAGAGAAGAGTTAAGAATGTTCAGTTAAGAGTGCATGATGTAATTCATCTTGAGGAGGAAGTTTTAGTTACTTTGGTACAACCGACAGTGTGTAGCGTGCATCTACATTTATTAATATTGGACAGGTCCCAAATTGTGTTGTGTGCTTAGTAGAGCCGACGGAATTATTATTAGAGTATGTTATGGTCTCTATAAATATGATTTCAAGGTGGTTATAATAGGCCAACTTGATTAAATCATTTAGAGGAAAGATATTTATAGGCAGTCATTTGTGATTGGTAAAGTATCGTTCAGAATTATTTGTGAAGAGCAGAGCAGAGTGTGTGAAGTGTTGAGCCATCAACAGAAGGTCTATGTGACCAAGTAAAGAGTTTGTGCTATACATTGGAACTGATCCAGATAGTAGGTCAAAGCATAGTTCCCCAAGATCCAGATATAGTGTGTATCTATTATTCAGAAGGTTGTAGCCTTCACCCCTTTGAGTAGTGTGCTCTCAGATAGTGCGTCCTCACCCCTAACAGGGTTAACTGTAAAAGAATCCTAATAGGGTCTGACCCTTGACTAGGTCACTGTACTAAAAATATTATAAAGAAACTCCTAACAGGGTTAAGGATCTTCTAACAAGGATCATAAAACACTAGGGCATATTATTAGTGGGTGTCAATTCCCACCAGGGTTTTTACCTATTTGGGTTTCCCCAAAACCAAAATATTGCACTACAACATTTGGGGTTGAATTTCAACACCAATTTGTGATGCCACACCAATGTGTGTTTGTTTTTTGTGTTTTTTTTTGCAAGTGCGCTCGACGGTGTCATAGTAGCGATGCTAACATCATAATTGCAACTCTTTAGTTATAAACAAAAAAAAAGAAAAAGAAATTGTCATTTATAATTTTTGTGATTTTGAAGAGCTACCACAAAGATGAAACTACACTTTTGCATGGCGTGAAGAGGGCATTCAAGTTTGGTGTGCGCAAAGAGGTCGGCACCGTGTGGGAAGAGGGCACTGGTACTTGAGGTAGGTGTTACAATTTTTTCTTGTTGGTCCTGACATACATTCTTTCACAACTCACAAACTGACTCAACAAGAGAAAACCCAACTTCGACAAGGCTTCAAATGCCTTTTGAACTTCGGGCTCCACAGACCCAGGGGGGTGTACCTCAAGATATCTTCTCACAACACCTACAAACTATTCCTTCCTCACAACACGAGCAAATATAAAAATGGATCAACAAGATACTAATGTCCTGCAACTGGATTCACCCTTTCAAGAGAATCATTGGACGGTTTCCAACCCGTCATGCTAGATTTAACAATCAAAGTACCAAAAAATAGAAAGGAAAATAGTTGATTGATTGATTAATTTCAGTTTGGATGCAATTCTGGAAAAAGATCAGTGCCTAATCCATTGGGTATGGAGTCAAATTGAACAGACATTCACAAAGATTTACAACTCAATACATCTGAAACTGGTAACATGCCTTACATACTACTTTTATTACAAACACATGATCATCAAATCCATATATCGTTGACATTCTTAGAGACTATCCAACAAGATTTACTCCTTCCTTGAAGGAAACTGAAGAATAATATCATAGTCTACCTTATAGATGACAAACCAAAAATGCCTTACAAATCTAGCTCATAAGAATTCCAAAAAACATACAGAGACATCAAGTCCTTGCAAAGAGATTTTAGGTGTATTTTATTAATAGAACATTGCTTCAATACATTCAAAATGCCAAAATACTCAAAAAACTAGAACACTAAACTTAACCAGAACTTGCATTAATGGAACTCAAACACTTACAAAGCCAAACTCATGCAAAAAGGTTGGAACCCTTCAAACTAAAAAGAATGGAGAATAAGAAGAGAAGGGGGAAACACCAGAAAGCATCACAACTCGACACTTGTCAAACTCTGAACTACTCACTGAATGAGTCATGAAGTCTAGAACAGCAAACCTGATCTTCTTTATCCCCTTGAAAACACATGTTCACTTGAGCTAACTGAAAACATGAGTCTCTAGACATAAAAAATCAGATATCTCATAAAATATTCCCTTGGCCCCATTATCTTTAATCTGGAAATAACTCAAACCAGTAACCACCTGCACTGAAATTGATCCCAAAAATGGAATCCTCTCGTCGAGACCTTTCCACCAATATATAACACTTAATACTTTGGATAAAAAATGAGTTTCTAACACATTTTTTCATGCACAGGCTTGGTCATTTAAATTTTGGATTTTATCAATAGTTTCAACTATACCATTTTCTGAATTCTGTTATAAGTCTGCAATTTTATAATATTTTCACATTTGTCTGCACTTTGCCACAGGAACTACGAGATTCTGCCAAGTGTCCTCATGTCATTTGATGCTCAGACTTGACCATAGACTAACCCACCTGACTTGGAGAATGGGCAACTGCATGTATTCTCTAGGTCTCTTAATCAATTCACTAACTGTGGTTACTTCTAGAGAACTAGCGAAATAGTCTATTCTCAAGTTCTCAGAATTAGACCTTGACCGGGGTTAACATTCGAAGAATGGGCGACTAAGCCCATTCTCCAATTCTCCAAATCAATTTCGTTGACTACCAAGCACTTAGAGAACTTGTGACTAAGAACTCTCCTATTCTCTAAATCATTTCCTCTAACCACCAGTGATTTAGACAATGAGTGACCACATACACTCCAATTCGCCAGATGTTTGTAGTTACCACCAGTTTATTCCACAAATCCACAACAGCTATCTCCAAGTCGCCAAATGTTTGTCCTTAACCCGTCACCATTACACGAATCCATGACTCAGTTTGCAAAATTATGTCTTGGGCCCGCCGGCACAAAGACCAAGGTGGCTGCACAGTACACATGCGCAGAGCCTCCTCCATTTCAATTTATTTGATATGTGAGGGTGGTTGTTAATAAACACTACAATGTTCATTTCCAGCATGCATGTGGGATATTGGATTTTGGTAGTTTTAAAACCCTTCTCACACTTTGCACCAAAACTAGGGGTGGGCCCACCGTGCACTAAGACTTCCAATAGCCATGGACCCACCAAGAGCCGCTCAGCACTTTACTTATTACATGATGCTAGTGTTGGTGTATATAAACTCAAAAAAAAACACCCACTCATCGAATGTGGGATATTGATTGTTGCACAAAAACAACAGAAACTCCTTCCTTGGTACACGGGCACCTTTTGGAAGCCTTTGTCCTCAAAGATATGCACCCATATTCATGTAGACTCTCCTCTATGTTGGCTTCTTGCGCAGGTAGCACCATTTCAATGAGGTGCTGGGCTATCCACTATTCAGAAAACTAGCACCTCATTCTTCAAATGCGCGAAGCCTCTAAATCATAGTAGCCCTCCATTATTGCATGAGAGCCCTCTTTTAACTGCATGGGCCAAAGTAGTCTTGGTAGCCACCCATTCAACAAGCACCTCCAACCATTGTTTAGACCAGCTGGTTTGAGTGTGTGGAGTCCCAATCTTGGCACTTGGCATGAGCAGTTGGCATTGCAATGACCGAGCCTGCCCCCTTCATTCACTGCACTCTTCTTTCTTGTTTCATCATGCACTGAGGCATCATGTCTAAATAGGTGTTTATCTAGCATCCCACCGCAATCAATCACAACAACATGCTTCTATTGCCTTGCATGGGATCTCCATGTGCAGTGCATGAGGCATCCACTAAGTGTGCATGGCCTCCTCCCTTATGCTGGCATTCCTCTAGATATTGGCGCTCTTCAACAGCAGCCTGGATAAAGTTTCACGCTAGCCTCTTTTGTGCTTGGATGCTAACAAGAACTGCTAGCTCTTAGTGAATGAGGCCCCCACTGTAAGTTGCTTCCTTCAATTCTCACGTGAAACCTCAACCCTCTCTCTTGTGTGGATTACTTTATACTTAAGGGCTGCTACTTGTACCCCAAGCGCGTGAGGCCCATCTGATTTTTGAATTGCTTGTTTACCTTGGACATCCGATGCATACGTTAGCAGCACCTCCACATATGCGTCGGCACTCTCTATTATTTTCTTATGCACCATATGTAATTTCCTCAATTGATACTTACGCTGGCTCCAAACACGTTGACACTGCCATTGGTCTCCATCTGTAGCGTGAGTAACTTCTTTTTCATACAGAGAAAACTCCACATAGGCAGCCTCCTCATCATGTGGTGTGCTGGGATCTAAGTCTTTGCGCAGAAACTGCAAGCAAGGACCTATGAAAGTGGTCTTGCTTCATGCACTCCTACATGTGTTGTCTTTTGCACACTCAAGAAGTCCCATGGTCATAGATTTTAGTGCCATCCATTGCAGCTTCAAAAGAAGCAACATTCACTTTATTTGCAGGATGATAACTAGAGAATCCTAGAGTTCCTTGAGCAACAATAATTGAATCCACATCATTTGTTTTCAAAACCTTTGACATGTGTGATTCCATAATTTGCCTTTGACCTTCAACATCAGGGTTGGGTACTATGACATAATGATCAAATGGACCAAGTCTGACCAATGCTTTATCCAATGATTATGGGAAATTTGTAACAACAATAACTATCATTCCCTCATCTTGTTTGAAACCATCAAGCTCCACTAATAATTGATTGAAAATCATTTTCATATATTATCTTTAGGATTATGGCTTCCCCCAATTGCATCAATTCATTATAAATATGATACAAGGTGACCACTTCTTTGCAAAAGCTATAGAATTTTAGTTCATTCAATTTTGCATCATACTATCCTACTTTAGCTCCATGTTGTTTCTTGCACATACTATGCTACGTGCATACCTCCTCTTGTGCTCCTTCTTTTAGACATTCATACGCCTCCACATTTGCATTTTAGCCAACACTTGTGCCTCATTAACAGGTAGATCCCATGTTTGTGATATCCCTTTTATTTGATATTGCCCTCAAAATCCACTACATAGCTAAAAGTTGCCCCGTATGTGCATTGCTTTCACCTCTCACTGTGCAGCTCCATTTCATGTCAAACTGCAAATATGCGTCAGGAGGATCCAAAGGGCGGCCCTAAAAACTGACAAAAAAACCTGACCGGGGGCCGCCACTAAACATGCATGTACTTTGATATACACTTAGTCATCCTGCAAAACAACGTCCCATGATGACAACCGAGGTGAAAGTTATTAACTTTCAAAGTCAGCACTTTAATTCCGCTCCTGCAAACACACTGTAAAAAATGCTTAAACTACATCTGGAAATGGCTTGGTAAAAATAGCAAACGGACCCTGGATGAGTGACAAACTAGCATGCAAGTATGTTAAGATGTATACAACCTGAATCCACAACTCATTCAATTTGGGCATCTTTCAGACAAAAAATATAGATCACTAAAAATAGGTACTTGCATAAATAAACTCAGGACATGCAGAAAAGCTTAAAAGCTGCATTCGGAATTACCCTCAACAAGTAATCAAACGAATTGGCAGAGGATCCAAAATGAAACTGGAAGGAGTATGTTATGCTTACAATGTAGGGAAACAAGAATTTCTCAAATAAGTTCACCCGGCCAAAAGATACAAACTCACAAAGCTAACCTCCGGAAACAAGCTGCCAAGTACAATCAGAAAACTAGCAGAAATTGCAAGTGGAATCGCATTGGGAAACTCATCTGATGGATTCGCCAGAGGCTGCAAACCAATAGGGATGAAGAATTTTTTTTTTACAATGTAGGGAAATGATTAAAACCTTTCTAACAATCCACCGGGTACAAGTTATAACATGTCAAACAGGGTTCCTGACAAAACTGGGAAAAGGGACAAGTGCAGAAACTAGAAAACACCTCCGGAAGGGGATGAATAAATGGGGTCAAAACTTATCACAAAGGCCTAAAACCTGACACATAGAGAGTATACAATTTGTACAACAAGACGCTAGGCTCATATTTTCATGACGCTCTCTAGGGTGCATTTTATTCAACCTCAAAGTGACCCTTCCCAATGATTTTAACACAGGCAAATTCTGCATTAAGGACCTCCTAGGAACGAACGAACAAAAACCCATTTCAAGATGCGACCCGAAGACTCAGAATAAACCACTAAAACATATGAAAGGAAATGGGCCAATGAATTTTCATGAAACTACCCGGAAAACACTTGGTTCCCACATGCATTCTGAGAGCAAAACAAGATACCGATGCATGCTAATGTGTCCCATTCCTCAAAAAATTTGATGGTACCAACAGTAGACATTCGAGCTTTGTCTTATCATTAACTCAATTTCAGTGGCATTGTTTACATCTTAGCATTTGGAATGCTTGATGACCCGCGATCTTTGAGAGATAGGGCATCATTGCTAATACCTTCAAGGCATTGTGTGAAGTCTTTGATCTCTTCTTATGTGTTTTGTTGTTGATATTCACTATGTGGTACTCCCTGTTTATGATTATTTCATGAGGAAATATCTTGATGGCTCATGGGCTGCAAGCTACAGCACCATACATTGTTCATGAGCTCACTGTTTAATACTGGCATTGTTTACATCTTTTTATTTGGAATGCTTGATGACCCACGAGCTTTGAGAGCTAGGGCATCATTTCTATTACCATCAAGGCATTGTGTGAAGTGTTTGATCTCTCTCTTCTTCTTTTTTTCTATTGATTTTCACTATATGGTACTCCCTTTTTATGATCATTTCATGAGGAAATGTCTTGATGGCTCGCGGGCTGCAAGCTAGGGAATCATACATTGTTCATGAGCTCACTGTTTAATACTGGCATTGTTTACATCTTTTCATTTGAAATGCTTGATGACCTGTGAGCTTCAAGAGCTAAGGCATCATTTCTATTACCTTCAAGGCATTGTGTGAAGTGTTCGATCTGTCTTTATTTATTTTTCTATTGATATTCACTATGTGGTACTCCCCGTTTATGATCATTTCATGAGGAAATGTCTGGATGGCTCACAAGCTGCAAGCTAGGGCATCATATATTGTTCATGAGCTCACTGTTAATGGTACCAAGCCAACCCAATCAGCCCAATAAAATGTGTCATGTTTATCTTTGTCAAATACACTCTTTCACCATTTTGTTCTTGTTCTTCACAGAAATATTGCATCAAAAGTAACTGTAAACAATGATTCAAAGAAAAAATAAAAAACTACAATAGATCAGACCCCAAAAGAATATAATCAAGGAGAAATAGTGCTCTAATAGTGTCCTTTGGATCTAACCCCATCTTTTCCTTCCTTGCAAGTTTTGGATCATACAAGAGCATACTGGATTGAACCCTGAGTCAACACTTCATTACTTCAGACAATGTTTAGTACCTTCATTATTTATGTTCATCCACTTATGTATGTTTTCATATTCATTCATATTCTTCTGAAAGTTGGCTATTATTGACCATATAGGACCATTCGTGATGAAATTTGGCATGAAATTTTATAACATAGTTTCTTAGCATTTGATCTTTATATGGCACCCATGACTTGAGGTAGGCATTCGAGCTTTGTATTCTCATTAACTCAATTTCATTTTGATAGAATTTGTTGATTTAATGGCAAAATATGAATGTTAATACTGGCATTGTTTTCATGTTTGCATTTGGAATGCTCGATGACCTGCGAGCTTTGAGAGCTAGGGCATCGTTGTTATTTCCTTCAAGGTATCATGTGAAGTGTTTGATCTCTCTTTATTTGTTTTTTTTTTTATATTCATTATGTGGTACTCCCCGTTTATGATCATTTCATGAGGAAATGTCTTGATGGATCACGGGCTACAAGCTAGGGCATCATGCATTATTTATGAGGTCACTGTTTGAGCACCTCATGTCCCTATTTGATTGGATGGTGCTTTTTTTGTTATATTGATGCTATTAGATCAAATAGGGACATCTGTAATAAAATAGAGACATCAATAATAAAATAATACACTTACTATTTTGAATTTGAGCTCTGGCATCATGCAATTTTATTGCTTTCAAAATAGTAAGTGTATTAATGTATGCTCTAATAGCAGCAACCTCATTGATCATTAGCTTTCACTCCTCCAACATTATAGAAGAGATAACTACTAAATAGGGGTAAAATGGAATCACACCTATTCAAATGTATATGATGTAAGTGTATGGGGGAAATATGAGATCCACTCCTAAATCCAAATTCCCAAAGGTGAGATCCAATTTGATCAACCAAAAGGTTAATACACAATCAAATCAATCTATGAAGAATATGAAAGAGATAAAAACCCTATATTTCCCTATGGAGAGTTATGTTTGAAATCTAAAATAATTGAAATACAAGTACTAACCTCAAATTAGGGCAAATCTAGAAAATGTCAATTTCTGATATCTGTGTGTACTTTCAGACAATTCTACAACCTATTTTGGACTAGAAATGCCAAGAAGAAGAAAACCCATAAATCTTTTGTCTTTCCTCTGACAAGTAGTCTTTGACCCTCATAAAAGGTCAAAGGATACATCCTTTATTTGAAGGTCAATTTTGACTTTGTTCGCAAATCTCAAAAGTTCTCCAAAAAGGGTATCCAAATCCGATCTCAGATCTGAAATTTCACACCTATACCTGTAATAAAAAAGAGGTTTTTGTTTGTATGGGGGATTTGCCTTGGTCAAACCCCAATTTAGGAATTAACCTTGAAATTAAATTGAAATGTAGTGTGCATAAACAAAGTAATTGAAACAATTCACCTCGCTTATGTTGAAGTCCTTGTAGAGGATTCGAATCCTCAAATCCACAAATAGGAATGCTTCAATGGATGTAGAATGAATGTAGGATGTCTCAAATCAATGAAATTTGATCTTCAACACCAATCTTGAGTTGATCTTTTCATATGAGGAGGCTTGGATGAATGTAGAAGGATGGATCTTTAAGGGGGCTCCAAAGAGATTGAATCCTTCAATGGCTAACAATGGATCTCCTTGATGGATGAATGCTTCAACACTTGAATGATTGAAGGCTTGCTTGAATGCTTGAATTCACTTGCTTGCACTTGAGAGCTTGAGAGAGGAGATTACAAAACTTGATTAAGAAAATGAGAGAGGAAGGCATCCTTTTATAATGAACTAGGGCACAATCCTCTAGAGGGGCCACCTTGGAGAATTAAATCCCAATTAGGTCCTAACATTTAGAAAATATACCTTGATTAAATACAATTAAAGGATTTACCATTCTGAAACCTAAAATGGCCGACTCAGAGGTAGGAAAACAAATATCCCTGAAACCCGACACCCGAAAATTAAGAAATCTTAAAATTTTGTCAGGGGATCAAGGATGAGGTTGTATCTGACCAGGTCAGGATCTAGGTCAATCCTAACCAGGTTAAGATAGAGGTCAACTTTGACCCCATAAAGTTGACTTTGACCTTATGGTCAAAAACCTCAAAATATTGACTCGGGATGTTATGAAATGCAGATATGAAGTGAAAAATGGGTGCAGAAGGAAGTAGAACAAGGGGAAAAGCCAGATACATGTAAAGACCTGATCAAGGTGCTTAACATGACCCCAAACCACTTAATCAAAGGGCTAAACATTCTTATCATGAAAGTGATTCCATTTTAAGATGATACAACTACCTACAACTATATTCATAATTTCTCCTTTGAAGTCATAGGTTAGTTTAAAATGGAGAGAGGTCTCGAAATATCGTAAGTAAAAATATTACAAGTGGCATTCAAATTAAGTACAATATGAATTCACATGCCTTTAATTATGTTACACTTTTGAAATTATCACTCATTGGTCATTTGACAATTCAAGATATAAGTATCAAAATATAAATGGTTGTAAAAGGAAGAAACACATATGTATCATCATTTAATACAAAATATAAAAGTATCCCATAGACACACAGTTGCTATTATAATGACCATTCTCTAATCCCATGGTGTACTAGTCTCAAGGTAAGAAAAATTTACTTAAGTCATCATATAAGTATCATCCTAAAGTTTAAATAGACATTGACTATGGATATAAAACACTGAGCCATAATAAATTACAGAGTTTCACTGCAATTTCTGTGTCCACTTACAATCATCCTACTACTTACACTGCAATTTCTATGTCCACTTACAATAATAAATTACAGAGTTTTACTACAATTTCTATGTCCACTGCCATTAAAATATATCACTCTTCCTGTTATATAGGTATCCTTCTCATTAAGTGTTTCCATTAAAATATATCACTTATGTTATATAATGTATATGCATACTTGTTTAAAACTTCATACTTGTTGCTCTTAAATATTATTACCATTTCACTCAAATTTACATGACATTAAAGCCAAGCCCAAAATGTATACATATGTGTAAGTATAGGAGAAGCTGGATTCTATAACTATTGAAAAAGAAAAATATACAAATAGTAGCTTATGAGAAACTATACTTGTGCTTACCACACCATACCTCAGCATCATAATACTTATCATTTTCAAGCCAAGAGCGAGGCTTCGTACCATGCACCATCCGTAGATTTGTATGCAATGTTGATTTAGGCTAGAGGTAAACTACATGTGTCATGTAAACAACATGGTTGAATGCAATCTCTTTTGCGTGTTTTCAAGAGTTTTCCCACCAATACAAGCGTAAATAACACATTGAACCTAATCTACAAACACTATGTGGTATGAAGTCTCGCCGAAGCTTGAAATATATCACTCCTCATGTTATTGTCAAAATTAAATTCAAATATTTCTCAAAAAATTTATTCTTCTAGAATTAAGATATCCTTATCTCAATAATAAAAAAATCTTCCATAATAGCTTTTGAATCACATTAACACACACCCATGTTCTGTAGCATAGTTCATTTTATAAGTGTATGGCTTGACTATGCACATGCATAATTGTAGATGAGGATCAGTAATAGGGTGCCAGGAATTACTTAGATCCTTTGGATCTAACCCCATATTTTCCTTCCTTGCAGGTTTTGGATCATACAAGAGCATACTGGATTGAACCCTGGGTCAACACTTCATTACTTCAGGCGATGTTTGGTACCTTCATTATTTATGTTCATCCACTTATGTATGTTTGAATATTCATTCATATTCTTTTGAAAGTTGGCTATTAGTGACCATATAGGACCATTCTTGATGTTTTTGGGTCATTTGATGAAAAGATGTAAATAGGGACATCAGTAATAAAATAGGGATATCTTAATTTATTTTGTTGTTGATAAAATAGTAAGTGTATTATTCTATTACTGATGTCCCTATTTTATTATTGATGTCCCTATTTTGAAGTGTTTGATCATTTCTATTACCTTCAAGGCATTGTGTGAGGTGTTTGATATCTCTTTATTTGTTTTGTTGTTGATATTCACTATGTGATACTCCCTATTTATGATCATTTCATGATGAAATGTCTTGATGGCTCACAAGCTGCAAGCTAGGGCATCATGCATTGTTTATGAGCTCACTGTTTGAGCACCTCATGTCCCTATTTGATTGGTCAGTACTCTATTTGTTATATTGAGTTTACATCATATATTTAGTCTTAATAAATATCTTATAAAATAACATAAAACTAACCCAAAATACTTTGTCTTAATAAAATCTTAATAAAATAATATATTTAGTCTTAATAAAATCTTATTAAATAACATATATTGTGTGAAGTGTTTGATCTCTCTTTATTTGTTTTTTTGTTAATATTGACTAGCTATGTGGTACTCCCCATTTATGATCATTTCATGAGTAAATGTCTTGATGGCTCGCAGGCTGCAAGCTAGGGCATCATACATTGTTCATGAGCTCATTGTTTAATACTGGCATTGTTTACATCTTTTCATTTGGAATGCTTAATGACCCGCGAGCTTTGAGAGCTAGGGCATCATTTCTATTACCTTCAAGGCATTGTGTGAAGTGTTTGATCTCTCTTTATTTGTTTTGTTGTTGATATTCACTGTGGTACTCCCCGTTTATGATCATTTCATGAGGAAATGTCTTGATGGCTCGCGAGCTACAAGCTAGGGCACCATGCATTGTTTATGAGCTCACTATTTGAGCACCTCATGTTCCTATTTGATTGGTTGGTGCTCAAATAGTAAGCTTATAAACAATTCATGATGCCCTATCTTGCAGCCCGTGAGCCATCAAGACATGTCCTCATGAAATGATCATAAACGGGGAGTACCACATAGTGAATATCAACAACAAAATAAATAAAAAGAGATCAAACACTTCAAACAATGTATGTTGTTTTATAAGATTTAATTAAGACTAAATATATTGTTTTATTAAGATTTTATCAAGACAAAGTATTTTGGGTTAGTTTTATGTTGTTTTATAAGATTTTATTAAGACTAAATATATGATGTAAACTCATAATTATACTTGATATATATATACTTCAAAGGAGAAATTATGAAATATAGTTGTAGGTAGTTATCTCTTCTATAATGATGGAGGAGTGAAAGGTAATGATCAATGAGGTTGCTGCTATTAGATCATATATTAATACACTTACTATTTTTAATTTGAGCTCGGGCATCATGTAATGTTATTGTTGTAATTGCATGCATGCTGCTGTTGTGCACCATATATTGTTTTATACACTATTTATTTCATTGAGAATGTGAGCTTGGCATTTGTAATGTATTTTCTATTATTGGGTCGATGTCGCCATGCTTTTGAAGGTGTAGATGCATTGAATCACCACTGCCATTCTATTTTGATAGCAACAATATAACAAACAGAGCACCGCCCAATCAAATAGGGACATCAATAAGACATTTAATGTATTATTACTTCATCATGATGATAAAAATTTCATTGACTCAAAGCACATAGAATGTGGGTAGCTTCATTACTTCATTATATCTGTACCTTTGTTAATTTCACTAGCATCATGCAACTTTCTTACTTATCCTTTAAAATGTAGATACAAATATACTCAATGTCATAGCATAAATGTATAGATGATGCAGATTTGTGTACCTCTTTGTTTGATGTAGCTTACTCACTGCATGCAATGGGGCCTCCTTGGGGCTGCCAATCATGTTGTGATGTTATGATCTTTACTTGAAATCCATGATGTACTCCTCCCTTAATATGAAGATTTGATGTTGTTCTCCTCTGATTTGATGATGATGTATGCCTCTTCCATTGCTTGCTCATGCTTGCTCATGACTGCCTTGTGCTGATGGGCATGGTGTGAAACTATTGTGGGTGCATCATTTGGAAATGATGTCACAACAACACCAAATGAAACAACAACATATGGTGTTGTTGTTGCATTGTTTGAATGATGTAGTCACATGTCTTGTAACATGGTTTTTCTTTCAAAAGTGTATGGATTGACTATGCACATGCATAATTGTAGATGAGGATCAATAATAGGATGCCATTAATTGCTTAGATATTTTTTTATCTAACCCCCATCTCTCTTTTCTTTGTAGGTTATGGATAGCACATGGGCACACTAGATTCATACCCGAGTAAAAAATTCATCACTTCAGGCAATGTCTAGTACCATTATTATTTATGTTCATCCTCTTATGTATGCTTGTACTCTTGCATTTTCCTCTAAAAGTTATTTTCCTTGTATAGTATATACAAGTTATTTTTCATATATATACACGTAATATTTATATGCAAAAATTTCTTTTCCTTTACATGTATCTTTTCATGAAATGAACACAAATTAAACAAGATCATCTAATAATGCAAACTAGGGTATTGTAGTCACTCATCTAGTAATTAGTTCCTCAAACTATTACTAAGGATTGAATATAAGTTTAAGTCCCCAAACCTATTTTTCTATGTGTCCTTATTGCCTTCATAATTTTAGTTCAACCCATATAGGATTCCCAAGCCTAGAGGCCAAAGAAAGTACCCAAGATAACTTGAAAGAAAGATGAATGAAACCATTGTCCTTATGTGGCTAAACCCATATAAGTGTTCTTCCTTTGCATCACAACTCTTACTTGAGGATCCACAATCATGCATTTATGTTCAAGACTTATTATTACCTTGGTCTTTTTGAATCTTAGGATGACATCTCAATTGGGAAAGGAAAACCAAAACCTTTCATAGACCAATAACAACCAAGGAATTGTTAGGAATGAATGTCATTGATTGTCATTCATGACTATGATTGTCATTGATGTCAACACAGTGATATTCTAGAGTTTAGCAGATAAGCAGGCATAGTTTTGTTTTGCGCACATGTTATATTGTAGATTGAGTTATGCATAATTGATGGTATGTTCTTTGTTGTGTTATTAGCCTATGGTTAAGAGTGCAAAAAGAAATTCATTTATTCATGAAAGTTATAAGCATTTTGGTGGAAGTAGTATTCTGGCAGTATTCCTGTGTAGCAGTTTTTGGTAATCAGAGGATATCTCCTAACTGGGATGGAATCTGATTCTACACAGTTAAAGGGAAGTTTGAGATTGATTTTTGGTGATGTGGTTCATAGTGAAAACTTTGAGGTCACATGATTGGAAAGTTATTGTATCTGGAAGCCGACAGTTTTTTTGATGTAGTGTGTTGAAATTATTATTTTGTATTTACATGCCAACTCATTTGTAATTATTTGACTGTGGTATAAAGGAAGGAATTCTTTCCTTGTTATGTGTGGATTGTAATAGTTGTGATATGAAGTTGTGAAATTTGTGATGTGAATGTATCCATGAAGTGAAGAAAAGAGTTAATTTAGTGATGAAGGAAGACTTGCGAAGTACAAAGATCTGGATTTCTGATCTTGTGTAGCAGAGAGTGTGGTTTTAGCACAATGTGAAGGATATAACATATTTCATATTATTCTATTGAATAATCCTAAGATCTATTGGACAGTGAGTTCAGAGATCTTGCCTTGAAGCTATTTGGGCAGTGGATCCTTCTGTCTTCCATAAATCCTAACAGGGTTAGAATCTTTTAACAGGGATTCAAAATATCCTAATAGAGATTCATATGTACTGACTGTATTTCATAAGACTCCTAACAGGGTCCATCCTCTAACAAGGAACTTTCATATTAGTGCATCATTTTGTGGGCATCATTCCCACCGGGGTTTACTCTTTGATCAAGAGGTTCCCTAGTTAACATATCTTGTGTTATTGTGTATGATTATCTTTCTATGGTTGGTTACTACATTAATTATATGGTTTAAAGCTGTTGAAGTTGATATTGAAGTTAATGTTGATAAATGGTTTAATTATCAGATAACTGATTCACCCACCGCCCCCTCTCAATTATCTTGGTGGTCTTTACTTTCTAACAATTGGTATCAAAGCGACATGTCCTTGAATGAGAAGTTTAACAACTTAAGGAGATCTATGGTGAATTTCAGGAAAGAAAGTCCTAAGTTTGATGGAGTAAATTTTGACAGTTGGAAAGAAAATATGAAGACACATCTCTTGTGTTTAGGACCAGGTTATTGGTTGATTACAAAGAATGAAAGGAATATAATTGAAGAAGAAAATCTTGAAACAAGTTCTAAAGATGAGGTAGATCTATTTATGTGTAACATACTTGCAAGAGAAGCACTTTTATCAACACTTCTGGAGAATGAATACAGTCAGGTAAAAGGTTTAACTAAATCTTATGATATTTGGAAAGCTCTACATTCTACTTTTGAAGGTGATGAACATGCAAAGAAAGCTAGGTTACATAATTGGATTTGTGCATTTGAAGACATAAGAATGATGGAAGATGAATCTATTAGAAGCTATATTGGTAGGATGTCAGAAATTGTTGCAGGAATAAAGTCTTGTGGAGGTGAAAAGATAGAGAATGAAGTAATATGGAAGATTTTAAGAACATTGACACCGGTATTCAAGCAGACTACACAAATGATTGAACAAGTGATACCTTGTACACGAAAATTTTCAAGAGAGACTCTTCTTGGAAGATTGGAAGTAGCAAAGATGAATTTGAGATTATTAGGAGAACTACCTAGAGTGGAGATAGCATTTAGTGCTCTTAGCATCAGACCTACTTTGTCTAGAAGTACAAGTGTGAATGGAGATTATGCCAGCAGTAGCAGATCCAAATCTGATGAAGATAAGAAGATTGAAGAAGGTATTTCCTTGCTTGTGAAAAGAGAACTAGATGGTAAGAAAATCTTTAAATGTTGGACATGTCAAGAATATGGCCATTTTGCATCTAAGTGTCCTAAGAGAGTTAAGAAGTATAGAAAAAATTTTAAGCCTAGAAGATCTAAAGAATGTTATTATGCAAATGATGAAGAAATTGAAGAAGGAATTGAAAGACATTTGAGTGACAGTGATAATGATAACTTTGATGACATAGGATTTGTAGCAATTAAGGAAGAAAATTCTAAATCTGATATTAAAGAAGAAAAAGCCTTAGTTTCCCAAGTTAAAAAGAAAGCTGATTGGATTATAGACAGTGGTTTTTCACATCATATGACTAGTGATAAAAGAAAATTCATAAAGTTTAACAATTATGATGGAGGATTTGTTAGAGTTGGTAACAATACACCTTGTTTGATTAAAGGTATAGGATCTATTACTCTTGATGGAAAGACTAATACTGATGATGTTTACTTTGTTGATGGATTGAAACATAATCTTTTGAGTGTTGGATAGTTAGTGGATAAGGGATATCAAGTTTGGTTTACTGAGAAAACTTGTGTGATTAAAAATAAAGATGGAAATCTAATTGGACCTGGATCTAGAACCAGACGTAATGTATTTCAGTTGAACCCTACTGAGATGACATGCTTGATGACTAAGATTGATGACAGTTGGTTATGGCATAGAAGGTTTTGTCATATAAACTTTGATAATATTGTGAAAGTAAGTTCTACACTTGCAGTAAGAGATTTACCTAAGATTATGAAGCCTACTAACATGATTTGCAAGGAATGTGTGATGGTTAAGCAGAAAAGGAGTTCATTTCCTAGCAAGAAGTTCACATCTAGAGAAAAGTTGGAGATTGTTCATACAGACTTGAGCAGTTCTACTAGGAATAGAGGATTCTATGGAGAAAGGTATTTTATGATTCTTGTTGATGATTTTACAAGAATGATGTGGATTGCATTTTTTAAAGAAAAATATGAAGCATTTGATAAGTTTAAGGTCATGAAGAATAAAGTTGAGAATGAATCAAGAATGAGGATTAAATGTTTGAGATCCGATAGAGGTGGAGAATTTACATCTAAAGAGTTTAACACTTTTTGTGAAGTAAATGGTATTAAGAGACAATTATCAGCCCCTAGAACACCTGAAAAAAATGGTACTACAGAAAGAAGGAACATATCAGTGACTGAAGTAGCTAGAGCTATGTTATTTGAAGGTGATTTGGCAAAGACATTTTGGAGAGAAGCAGTGAATATAGCAATATATACAATGAACAGAGTACAAATCAGAGTAGACACAGACAAGACACCTTATGAATTGTGGTTTGGACATGCACCCTCAGTTAAGTATTTTAGAATTTTTAGAAGCAAATGTTATATTAAGAGAGATGATGATATAGGAAAGTTTGATCCTAGAAGTGATGAAGGAATTTTTCTTGGATATCCTTTGAAAAGAAAAGCATATAGATGTTACAATAAGAGAACTAAAACTATTGTTGAAAGTGAAAATGTAAAAGTTGATGAGAAGTTTAAAATTCAAGAAAGAATGCTTGATTATGAATCTAATGAAGGAACTAACCCTCAGCCTAACATTGAAACTACTAAACAATTTTTTGAGACTGATAGTGAATTGTTGAATGAAAGTCGTGCTGAAGAAAATAGAGAAGAATCTATAGTTGAAGAAAGATCAGTGACTATGACACCTAATAGGTATATATCAAGACATCATCCTATTGTGTAAGTTATTGGAAGTTTGGACAGAGGAGTTATGACTAGAAAGAAGGTACATCTATGTTTGATTTCTCAAATTGAACCTAAGTCTACTAATGAAGCTTGTGAAGATGAACATTGGATTAAAGCTATGAAAGAAGAATTGGATCAGATTGAAAAGAACAAGATATGAGAATTGGTCCCTAGACCGAAAGACAAAAATGTGATTGGAACTAAATGGGTATTCAGGAACAAGATGAATGAACAAGGAGAAGTAATTAGAAACAAAGCAAGATTGGTATGTAAGGGATACTCACAGCAAGAAGGAATTGACTATGAAGAGACTTTTTCCCCTATGGAAAAACTTGAAGTAGTAAGAATATTTTTGGCTTATGCAACATTTAAGAAATTTAAAGTGTATCAAATGGATGTGAAGTCAGCATTTCCAAATGGTGAATTAGAAGAAGAAGTCTACATTGAGCAGCCTAAAGGTTTTCCTTTGACTCAAGAAGGAGACATGGTATGTAAACTAAAGAAGTATTTTATGGACTAAAGCAATCACTTAGAACTTGGTATGCTAGATTAGATAAGTATTTGTTAAAATTGGGATTTACAAAAGGAACAGCTGATAGTAACTTATACATAAAATAAATTGAGAATGGATTGTTAGTTTTGGTTATTTTTGTTGATGACATTATTTTTGGAGGAGAAGATGAAGCTAGTGACAAATTTGCTAATGAAATGAAGACAGAATTTGAAATGAGTATGATTGGAGAAATGAAATACTTTTTGGGATTACAAATAACACAAAACAAAGATGGTATCTTTATAAGTCAGACAAAGTACTTGAATGATTTGTTGAAAAGATTCAGTATGGAGAATTGTAAACTAGTTGGAACACCTATGGTTACAAGACATAAACTATCTAGTAAAGATGAGACACCAGAAGTTGAGCAAAAGAAATATAGATCTATGATTGGTGGATTGCCGTATTTGACACACACTAGACCAGATATACAACATTCAGTTGGAATGGTAGCAAGATTTCAAGCTGAACCTAGAGAGTCACATTATGTAGCAGTAAAAAGGATATTGAGATATCTTAGAGGCATAATGGACTATGGACTGTGGTATGAAAATTCTGATGATTTTACCCTATGTGCATATACTGATGCTAATTGGGGAGGTAGCGTTGATGATAAGAAAAGCACCAGTGGTGGAGCCTTTTTTCTTGGAGGAAGATTAGTTTCTTGGTTGAGCAAAAAGTAGAATTGTATCTCACAGAGTACAGCAGAAGCAGAATATGTAGCAGCAGCAAACAATTGTAATCAGATAATTTGGATGAAACAGATGTTGATGGACATTGGAATCAAGTTTGATGAGCCTATTGTCATATTATGTGACAATACAAGTACAATTAGTATGTCTAAGAATCTAGTTTTACATTCTAAAACAAAGCATATAGAGATCAAGTATCATGTTGTAAGAGAGAAAGTTGCATATAAAGAAGTCAGAATGGAGTACATAAGCACAAAGGAGCAAATAGAAAATAAATTTACTAAGCCTTTGTCTAAGGATACATTTGAGTATCTGAGAGGTATGCTTGGGGTTATGCCCCAACCTACTTTTGAGTAATGATGCAGTTGGTTGCATCCATCTAGTGGTTTATGGCCCTATCTATTTTCTGGATTGGATGTTGGTACTTCCTCTATGGGGGAGTATGTGTATCCGAGCTGAGTTATTGAGGACTCTTGTGAATGTATTTTCTGAATAGTGTCTTTTGACATTGAGCTATTGTTTGATGTAGTGATAGAATTTCTATCATTGATGTCAATGGGGGAGAGAATCATGAAAAACATTGGGGAACTACATTTGTTGGAGAGATTGAATAGGATAACGAAGCAAGATTTGATTGATGATGAGTAGCAGTGCAGTTGAGCTGCAGTGATTGGATTTTTGGAACATTGGATATTTTTCATCTATGTTGCCATGAATACCAATGGGGGAGATTGTTAGGAATGAATGCTAAAGCCTTTGGTAGTCATTCTATATCAGTGGTTGTTGCATTCATGACTATGATTGTCATTGATGTCAACACAGTGATATTCTGGAGTTTAGCAAAAAAGTAGGCACAATTTTGTTTTGCGCACATGTTATATTGTAGATTGAGTTATGCATAGTTGATGGTATGTTTTTTGTTATGTTATTAGCCTATGGTTAAGAGCGCAAAAATAAATTCATTTATTCATGAAAGTTATAAGCATTTTGGTGGAAGCAGTATTCTGGCAATATTCCTGTGTAGTGGTTTTTGGTAATCAGAGGATATCTCCTAATTGGGATGGAATCTAATTCTGTGCAGTTAAAGGGAAGTTTGATACTCATTGTTGGTGATGTGGTTCATAGTGCAAACTTTGAGGTCACATGATTAGAAAGTTATTGTATCTGGAAGCTGATAGTTTTTTTGATGTAGCATGTTGAAATTATTATTTTGTATTTACATGCCGACTCATTTGTAATTATTTGAGTGTGGTATAAAGGAAGGATTTTTTTCCTTGTTATGTGTGGATTTTAATAGTTGTGATATGAAGTTGTGATGCGAATGTATGCATGAAGTGAAGAAAAGAGTTAGTTTAGTGATGAAGGAAGACTTGCGAAGTACAGAGATTTGGATTTGTGATCTTTTGTAGCAGAGAGTGTGGTTTTGGCACAGTGTGAAGGAGGTAACATATTTCATATTATTCTATTGAATAATCCTAAGATCTATTGGACAGTGAGTTTAGAGATCTTGCCTTGAAGCTATTTGGGCAGTGGGTCCTTCTGTCTTCCATAACTCCTAATAGGGTTAGAATCTTTTAACAGGGATTCAAAATCTCCTAACCAAGATTCATATGTACTGAATGTATTTCATAAGACTCTTAACAGGGTCCATCCTCTAACAAGGAACTTTCATATTAGTGCATCATTTTGTGGGCATCATTCCCACCGGGGTTTACTCTTTGATCAAGAGGTTCCCTAGTTAACATATCTTGTGTTATTGTGTCATTGTGTATGATTATCTTTCTATGGTTGGTTACTACATTAATTATATGATTTCAAGCTATTGAAGTTGATATTGAAGTTAATTTTGATAAATGGTTTAATTATCAGATAACTAATTCACCCCCCTTGTCATGCCTGACCCTATTTCATTTTGTTCCTAGTGGTAGTACTTTTTATGTTGTATCTATTTTAAGTTATGATTGGGGAACTTAAACTCTGTGGATAGTTGATTAACTCTGTTAGTTAGTGTGTTTTGTTGGATTCTGTTCTTATTATCTTTAGCAGTCTATGAGTGTGTGTGTGTGTGTGTTAGTTGACTGCAATAAGGATTCAGTTTTATGATCTGGTTATATTGCAGATTCATAATGAATGTTTGGTTTTTAAATTGAGATGGATTTCTATTGTATCATTGTGCGTGCGAAAAGTAATACTGTTATAGAATGTTTTGCAGAATTTCAGTTAAATTTTATGGTTGTAAAGAAAATCAGAGTCGATAATGTGTATGTGGTAAGTAGTGGTTTTATATGTGATCATACTTAAACTTTTGTCACTAATTCAGTTATTATGATATTGTGATCTTGAGTTTATGGTGATGTGGATAAGTTTATATGTGTATGATTGGTATAATATTTGACTCTGAATTCAGACTTAATAAAGCTCTGTTTACATGGATACATGTACTTCTTGTATTATGTTAGTGTTTCAGTTAGTAATCTATTCTTGTCTTATATTTATAAGTGTATATATATATATATATATATATATATATATATATATATATATATATATATATATATATATATATATATATATATATATATATATATATATATATATATATATATATATATATATATATATATATATATATATATATATATATTTATATACCGTGTTAATGGAAGGCTATATATTACTTGGGCATCTTCCTATATGAATAATGTGTGGTCATGTTTTACATATATTAATATATGCACATAAGTGTGAATGATAATTCGCACTTATGTACATATAAAAATGAATAAGGACTGGATTATTTAATAACTACACCTTATGCATAAAGGAAGATGCATGAAAGATGGAGGTGATCGAATTGTTATGTCATAGTATCGGCAGTGGTGTTAGTAAGGCTGCCGAGCTTTGGGTTTAGTGAGGTTTTGGGCGGCATTGACATTGGACACTTGTTGAAAGGAATTAATTCTTGCATGTGTTGGTTTAGTGTGTTGGTAAGTTTGGGGTTCGAGCTGGTACATCACTTGGCTCGCAACTTGCCAAGTGTGGCAGACCAGTCACGGCTGGTAAGGAATAGTTAATGGATGCTTATCTTCTTTCTTGAGTCTTTTCCACCATTGTTGATGTGGTTTCAGAGGATGGTTGCATGTAGTGGGTTTCTCCTTCTCTATCACTTGCAATGGTTATGTTGGCTATTTTCATGGCTTCTAGTTCGGCCAGCACGAGGAAGTTTTGGGCTGTTGTCTGTTGGGGGTTGCGAGTACCATTTCTTTACCTCTGCGACAACATTGCATCATTGAGTTTTATTTTCTTGCTTGCAATCTTCTGCTGGTCTGGGGGTTTCGGTTGTGGACAAAGCTTGGATTCTTGTTTCAGTGCTTGATTGTGCAGGTCAGGGCCAGCATCTAACCCTCTTATTTACTCCATGCACATTCATTATGTTTGTATCAACTGTAAATGTGCTAAATAGAACTTTGGCTTTCATGTATCGTGTTTGTTCTGTGGAAAGGATAGTTTATATTTTTATGATTCTATAATTATAAACTCAATATGTTGTTAGAATAGAAAACCAAAGACAAAATGTGGGAACGAACACTCTTTTTGGGTTAGGATCATCTGATTAGTGGTTCCTTGCTTATACCCATTAGTGTTTAGTCGAAAGATAATAATATGTGATTGTTTTAAAATGGGTTTTATTTGAGTTGGGTTTGAATCATTTTTGGTGAAGTAGTATTTCAGATGTAGGATAAGATGTTTGAGTGATGGTCAAGTTCGGTCTATGTAATTATTTAAAAGGATGGGTTTTCTGATAGCCGATATGTTAGTATTAGGGGCTTGCCTTGTCATTTTATTTTTGGGCATTTTGGTTTGGACATATGATCAGTATTTGGTGAGAAATAGGCTATATGATTGAAGATGTTTATATACTTTCTTTCTGGGCAGCTTTCGGTGGTATCAATATTTGGTAGCAAGGTATGTTGGTGTTGTCAATCCGTATGGAGGTAGTGTTTAGTAATGTTGACAGATTTGGGAGTAACATAGTTTGTCAAACCTATGCTTATTTTGTGAATGGATTATTGTCGTTAGCTAATGTTAGTCTTGGAATGAAAGTTTTATGGTCTCAGTTCTTAAACCCGAGAAATTGTAATGGTGGAACCAGTTACGGTATATTGTTGTTTCAATGCATGGTCGGGTAATGTTAAGTTGTTAGTGACTTGGTATTCTGGGTCTTCTCTTGTTGTAATGTATAGTTTGTCGAGATGTTTGGGGGATTGCACTTTCTTAGAGTTTTAGTTTCGTGCTTCTGTAGTTTTATTATCACTTGTTAATTCTTCATTAGACATTAAAGGCAGGGAGTCGAACATATGTATATTGTCGAATTCTAGTGTTGTCAGTGATTACTTTGATTTCAGTTATTGGTTTAAGTTCTTCATTTCTTTAGAGGTTTATAGTGCTTCTTTATTTACTGTTTATGGCATGGTGAGGCTTGGTCTTTGTTAATCATAAACACTTGAATTTTCCTTCATTCTTAAATCAGCAAGGGTATATTCTTAGTTGTGAGTAACGTAGTCTGTTAACTGTTACTTAAGTGTGTTTATCATAAAACCAAAACATGTTTTTGTATTCAGACAGTATGTAATTGGATTCTCTGTTAGATACTAAGAATTATTTGGAATTAGGTTGATTTCTGAGAATTGTTGTTATCAGATTTTGATGTTGACATTACTGTTTAAGCAATTTTGTGTTATGTTAAAATCTTGTATTGGAACATACTTGTGATATGGGATAATGTATTTGGTTATGGTACCAATCTGACAATGATAGATTGTAGCCTATTAGTGTTGTGAGCATGAAACAATAGTTTACAACCTATTGATGTTAGACTCGTAGATAACTCAAATATATATATGTGCATTGATTCATTTCTTGTGCTGTAAGTTATAATACAATGCTGATATTATCAAATGAGATTTTCATTATACACTTCCTTTGTGATAGTAGGATGGATAAGAGTTATGAGATGGAATTTTGATATAGAATTATGTCTGTGATTTGATCCATACTAGAAAGTGGAATCATGTGGATTAATGGATTGATTCTGTTTGCATGAAAAGTTTCTGGCAATTTTGTTTTAAACTTATGTTTGTGAAGAATTCAGAAGATGAACACATATGGAGATGGCTGAATTTGGATGCACCAATTCAGTGAACAAGAGATAACCTTTAAAATTAATGGGGAATGGGTATAATATTTAAAAAGATAATTGACCTTTCCTATGTCTACAATTTGCGTGATCTAGAATGGAGTATGGGGCATAAGGTACTGTTACGTTACTAAATGGATTAACAGTTAGCTGTGAGCACTATTATGTTTACTAACGGGATAACAAACTACCTTACACTATAAGATACGTCATGGGCATAGCCATGGGTGTAGAATCATGACCCTTCAGTGTTAAATCATGTCAGTATGTATGTGCATCATCCTTCTGAATTTTGACTGCGAGTTGTTTATTTTGTCATGCTTTCATGTCTACTTTATCATGTGACTGTTGTGATGAGATAATGATGTTTTGCTCAAATGAACTTATGGTTTTTGGTTATATGTTCATGATGACACTAATGAAATGGCAGGTGTCTCATGGAGGTTTTTTTATTTATGTAATTATGCTGAGCCCTATTGTCTATTTCTCTTGCATGTGTTAATGTCTTGCAGATTCTAGACTTGAAGAGTCATTCTGATGTGGGCAGGCAGCATGGAATGATTTATAAATTGTTTTACATATGTAAATTGAAATACACTATAATTGTAATGATCAACCTTTGTGTTGAATTTATGTATTCATGATACTAGATGAAGTGTTACATATGTATTTATTTGTAAAAATTTTCTTATGGGATATGTTGATGTAACTTGAATTGGAATTTAATAAAAAAAAATTTGTTGTGATTTATTTCAGTTCCTTATTTGTGTGTGTGCACTATGGTTTATTTTCTGTGGTGTTACATTTGGTATCAGAGTGCTAGTTTCTTTAACTAGGGCTTTGGGTTATAGGGTTTAGCTCGCTAGTTGCGTGGTCTTATATCGGTAGTTGTTTGTTTCAGGCTGCTAGTATGCCTCCCCATACAAGAGGATCTCAGGGACGCGGTGACCCAGTCAATGCTAATGTCAGAGGAGGCAAAGGCAGAGGCAGGGGCCGTGGTAGAATTCCTAGACACCAGGATGCGGATGGAAATAACCCCATCGGGCAAGGTGGCAATGATGGTAACAATCAGGATGCCCAAAGGGATCCTCATGCTAATGTTCTCCAACGTATTTTGGATCGGTTGGATAACATTGAGTCTAATAATCATATTCCAGGTGGGGGAGAAAATCCTCAAGTGCCTCAGGTTCATGTTAATAATCCTCTAATTGAGGAAGATCCTATTGTCAGGGCACAGATTAAAGATCTGTCCAAGATCAAAGGACCACCATTTTATGGGATAGAAGAAGGCACCGCAGCTGAAGCTTGGTTGTTGAACATTGAGCGATGCTTTATTTTGCACCGTTACCAGAGAAATGTGAAGGTGCAAATCAGGAATTTTGCTTCTATTTGGTGGGAGCAAGAGTTGGAGAAACTGGGAATTGATATCTCCCAAGTGACATGGGAACTCTTTTTGGAATGCTTCAAGGAGAGATTTATGTCTGAGTACTGGCAGCAGGCTCGTGCTGAAGAGTTCTTTAACATTCTACAGAAGGGTTCCTAGTAGAGACCTATGAGCAAAGGTTTTACGAACTCAAGAAGTACTCAGGGTGGACGGAGGATAATAAGGCTTTGGTTCAGCATTTTATCAGGGGGCTCAATCCCAAGATAGGTGAGGAAGTGAGGACCTTTAAACCTATGACTATGCAGGAGGCTTCTGAGAGAGCCAAGCTTATTGAAATGAAGTCAAGGTACCATGGGTCATTTCCTAAAGCCAGTGTGAATCTGCCTACTCAGAGTGATTTCAGGAGTCCGAAACAATCTCAAGGCAGCTTTAAATCTGGATTCTCTAGTGGAAAGTTCAAGAAGAGGAAGTTTGACAAACCCTCTCCATCTAACAAGAACAATAGGGGGCCAGAACAATCCAAACCTCCTCAGCAATCTTAGAGTATTCAGAGTAATGCACCTTCTCAGGGTAGGGACTTCAAGAGGTTTGTGACCTATTTTCGTTGTGGGCAGCAGGGGCATTATCAGGCTCAATGTCCTGGTTGGGACAAGCAGAGATCAGAGGCTAATCCACCTAGGTCAGAGGCTACTGTGAGTGATTCTGCATGGAACCACCGTGTATTTGCAACCTTGGATCAGAAGCAGGCTGAGCATCAGAACACAGTCATCGAGGCTAGAGGTAAAATGCAAGGTAAGGAGATCCATTTTGTTTGATTCTGGTGCCACAAATTCCTTTATTTCTTCTAGCTTAGCTGCACAGAGTGGTATTCTAGTGGCTAGAGCTAATATTTTATGACAAGTGGAGTTGGCTTCGGGGTCTCGAGTGGAGGCTAGTGTAATAGCTCCAGGTTGCAAGGTTCAGTTGAAATCCTTTACTACTTCAGTGGATCTTAGGGTAATTCCATTGGGATCCTATGATATAGTTCTGGTAATGGATTGGCTTGAACAGCATCAAGTAGTGATTGATTGCATGGGAAAAGTTGTTAGGTGTGTGGATGATTTGGGAGCACCCAAGGTTATTGCTGGGATTAAAAGACCTATCTCAGTTAGAGCCATTTCTGCCAAACAATTGGTAAGGTGTGTCTGAAAAGGCTGCAAGTTATTTGCTATCACTGTGAATGATTTGGAGGATGTTGTTGCAGGAGATGCCTCTCTTGGTCATCCAGTGTTGCAGAGGTTCTCTGATGTTTTTGTGGAAGAGATTCCTAGCATACCCCCAAAAAGGGAAATCAATTTTTGAATTGATCTGGTACCAGGAACTGAACCAATTTCCAAAGCTCCATACCGAATGATAGTGCAAGAATTGATTGAACTTAAGTCTCAGTTAGAGGAGCTTTTGGAAAAAGGACTGATACGTCCTAGTGTATCACCTTAGGGTGCACCAGTTATCTTTGTTAAGAAGAAGGATGGGTCTATGAGACTAGACTTTGTATTGACTACAGGCAGTTGAACAAAGTCACTATCCGGAACAGGTATCCTTTGCCTAGGATTGATGACTTGTTTGATCAAGTCAAGGGTGCTTGTATCTTCTTGAAGATTGATCTTAAGTCGGGGTATCACCAACTTAGAATCTAGGAGACAGATATTTATAAGACAGCATTCCACACCAGATATGGACACTATGAATTTACAGTGGTGTCATTCGGGCTGACTAATGCACCTTCAGTCTTTATGAATCTGATGCATAATGTACTTAGAGAGTACCTGGACCAATTTGTGGTAGTTTTCTTGGATGATATTTTGGTGTATTCTAACTCTGTCGAAGAGCATGAGCAACACCTAGAGCAAATTCTTGATTGTCTCCGAAGAAACAAGCTTTATGCTAATTTAGCAAAATTTGAGTTCTTCAAGGTGGAGATTTGCTATTTGGGTCATATCATTTCAGGGGATGGGATAGCTGTTGATCCTTCCAAGATCCAGGCTATTATAAATTGGCCAGCTCCAACCAATGTGTCAGAGGTTCGTAGTTTCATGGGATTAGCAAGTTACTATCGAAGATTTGTATCCAATTTCTCTAAAATTGCTCATCCTATTACTTCCTTGCAAAGGAAAGGGAAAAAGTTTGCTTGGACAGAAGAGTGCGAGGTGGTGTTTCGTAAGCTTAAGGAATGTTTGACCAATGTACCTATCTTGGCAGTACCTGATCCTTCGAAGGAATTTGTAGTATGTACGGATGCTTCATTAGATGGCATTGGAGCAGTTTTGATGCAGGATGGCCGGGTGATAGCCTATGAATCTAGGAAACTCAAGAATCATGAAGTTAACTATCCCACTCATGATTTGGAATTGGCAGCTGTTATGCACGCCTTGACTAAGTGGCGACATTTCCTTCTCGGTCAATGGTTCAAGCTGCATACTGATCATCGAAGTCTGTAGTATTTGTTCACACAGCCCAACCTCAACGCTGGGCAGTGAAGATGGATGGAGTTTTTGTGTGAGTATGATTTTGAGGTAAAATATGTTCAGGGAAAGGAAAATGTAGTAGCTGATGCTCTTAGTAGGAGACGTCATGAGCTAGTTTCCCTAATTTTAACTATGGATTTGAAGGAGATAATTTTGCAGAATTTATCGGCAGATTAGTGGTATTCAGATGTGAAGGCTGTGATTGATAGTGGCAACGTGATGGAAGGTCAGTTTGAGGGATATTCCATCAATCCTGAGGGGCTATTAATCTATCGGGGCAGTGCTTATGTTCCAGATATAGGAGACCTATGTAATTTGGTCATGGTTGAAGCCCATAAAGCACCTTATTCAGCTCATCCAGGTGTCAAGAAAATGCATGCTGACCTCAAGCAACATTATTATTGGCCCGGAATGAAAAGAGATGTAGCTGACTTTGTGGCAAGGTGTTTGGAATGCCAGAGGGTTAAGGCTGAACATCAGCATCCAGCGGGGTTACTTCAGTCGCATAGTGTTCCAGAATGGAAGTGGGATACCATTTCTATTGATTTTATTATTGGATTGCCACTCACTGCTAGACAGCATGATGCAATCATGGTTATAGTGGACCGCTTGACTAAAGTAGCTCACTTCATTCTGATTAGGTCTACTTACAATGCCTCTTTGGTGGCCAAGATTTATATGGAACAAGTGGTCAGATTGCACGGGATTCCCAAAAAGATAATTTCTGACAGGGATCCAGTATTTACTTCTGCAGTTTGGAGATCTTTGCAATGGGATTTAGGTACTCAACTAAATTTTAGTTCAGCCTATCACCCTGAAACGGATGGACAAACTAAACGTGTCAACCAAATTTTGGAAGACATGCTCAGAATGTACGTCATGGACAGGCAGAATAAGTGGGAGGAGTACTTGCATCTTGTGGAATTTTCTTACAATAATGGTTACCACAGTTCTATAGGGATGGCTCCATTTCAGGCTCTATATGGAAGATCTTGCAAAACACCCTTGAGTTGGGATAACTTGGATGACAGAGTACTTTTAGGACCTGAGCTATTGCTGGAAATGGAATAGTAGGTGAAGAGAATCAAAGAACACCTTTTTACTACTCAGGACAGACAAAAAAAGTACACTGATCAGCATAGAATTGATCGTCAATTCGTGGTGGGTGACAAAGTGTTTCTTAGGGTGAGACCTAGGAAGAGTCCTATTCGTTATGGGAAAGGATCCAAACTTGCACCACAGTTTGTGGGCCCTTTTGAAATCTTGGAGTGAATCGACCAGTTGCCTACAAATTAGCTCTACCACCGGGACTTTCTCGCATTCATAATGTTTTTCATGTTTCTGTTCTACGTAAATATATTCTTGATATTGCACATGTTCTTAACTGGAATGATCTGCAGGTAGCAGATGGCCAGATTATGATGGAACCAGTTCAGGTTATTCAGGACAGAACTCTGGATTTAAGGAGCAGAAAAATAAGGCAGGTAAGGGTCCAATGGGACACAAATGATGAGTCTTCAGCTACATGGGAAGATTCTGATCTGATGAGAGCAGTGCGTCCGTTCTTCTTTGCTAACTTCCAGGAGGAAGTCAAGGACTAGTGGGGGAGGGTGTTATGCCTGACCTTATTTCAATCTGTTCCTAGTAGTAGTACTTTTTATGTTGTATCTATTTTAAGTTATGATTGGGGAACTTAAACTCTGTGGATAGTTGATTAACTCTGTTAGTTAGTGTGTTTTGTTGGATTCTGTTCTTATTATCTTTAGTAGTGTATGAGTGTGTGTGTGTTAGTTGACTGCAATAAGGATTCAGTTTTATGATCTGGTTATATTGTAGATTCATAATGAATGTTTGGTTTTTAAATTGAGATGGATTTTTGTTGTATCATTGTGCGTGTGAAAAGTAATACTGTTATAGAATGTTTTGCAGAATTTTAGTTAAATTTTATGGTTGTAAAGAAAATCAGAGTCGATAATGTGTATGTGGTAAGTAGTGGTTTTATATGTGATCATACTTAAACTTTTGTCACTAATTCAGTTATTATGATATTGTGATCTTGAGTTTATGGTGATGTGGATAAGTTTATATGTGTATGATTGGTATAATATTTGACTCTGAATTCAGAATTAATAAAGCTCTGTTTACATGGATACATGTACTTCTTGTATTATGTTAGGGTTTCAGTTAGTAATCTATTCTTGTCTTATATTTATGAGTGTATATATATATATATATATATATATATATATATATATATATATATATATATATATATATATATACCGTGTTAATGGAAGGCTATATATTACTTGGGCATCTTCCTATATGAATAATGTGTGGTCATGTTTTACATATATTAATATATGCACATAAGTGTGAATGATAATTCGCACTTATGTACATATAAAAATGAATAAGGACTAGATTATTTAATAATTACACCTTATTCATAAAGGAAGATGCATGAAAGATGGAGGTGATGGAATTGTTATGTCATAGTATCGGCAGTGGTTTTAGTAAGGCCGCTGAGCTTTGGGTTTAGTGAGGTTTTGGGTGGCATTGACATTGGACACTTGTTGAAAGGAATTAATTCTTGCATGTGTCGGTTTAGTGTGTTGGTAAGTTTGGGGTTTGAGCTGGTACATCACTTGGCTCGCAACTTGCCAAGTGTGGGAGACCAGTCATGGCTGGTAAGGAATAGTTAATGGATGCTTATCTTCTTTCTTGAGTATTTTCTGCCATTGTTGCTGTGGTTTCAGAGGATGGTTGCATGTAGTGGGTTTCTCCTTCTCTATCACTTGCAATGGTTATGTTGGCTATTTTCATGGCTTCTAGTTCGGCCAGCATGAGGAAGTTTTGGGCTGTTGTCTGTTGGGGGTTGCGAGTACCATTTCTTTACCTCTGCGACAGCATTGCATCATTGAGTTTTATTTTCGTGCTTGCAATCTTCTACTAGTCTGGGGGTTTCGGTTGTGGACAAAGCTTGGATTCTTGTTTCAGTGCTCAATTGTGCAGGTCAGGGCCAGCATCTAACCCTCTTATTTACTCCATGCACATTCATTATGTTTTTATCGACTGTAAATGTGTTAAATAGAACTTTGGCTTTCATCTATCATGTTTGTTCTGTCAGTAATACATTTGGGGTGAAATTACGACGGCCATTTGCGACGGCAGGCAAATGTCATGCAGTTTTTCCCTTTTTTTTCAAATATAGCCCGACACCGTCGCAATTTGCGATGACAATACATTTGTCACTGTTGCAATTGCGACGTTGTCAGGATATAAGTGCAAAATTAAAAAGGAACATTGTCATGTGTGTTTTCAACAGCGCTGTAACCCTCCGCGAAATCACATCAGGATATAAGGGCAAACAAAATAAGAACGTTGTCATTTGTGTTTTCAACAGCGCTGTAACCCTCCGCGAAATCACATCGGGATATAAGGGAAAAAAAAACAAGAACGTTGTCATTTGTGTTTTCAACAGCGTCGTAACCCTCCGTGAAATCATAGCTACAATTTCTGAGTACATTGGGTTTATTTTTCTTTTGTCATTATTATGTAATCTGGTATTCAGCTGTTAGAGAGCTAAAATACCCAAAAATGAGTTGAATTTATTGTTAGCGGCTTTGGTTATTTAGAAGTTTAATTTTATTTGTTCATCTTTCAAGCACAAACATTTTGTGGACCGTAACGTCGTCATTGTTTCGGGTATGCAGTGAAACAGCCCTAACTTGCAATTGCGATGTTGTTGGGATATAAGGGCAAAAAAAAAAAGGAACGTTGTCATTTGTGTTTTCAATAGCACCGTAACCCTCCGCAAAATCACATCGGGATATAAGGGCAAAAAAAACAAGAACGTTGTCATTTGTGTTTTCAACAGCACCGAGAGAGATTCCCTCCGCGAAATCACAGCTACAATTTCTGAGTACGTTGGGTTTATTTTTCTTTTGTCATTATTATGTAATCTGGTATTCAGCTGTTAGAGAGCTAAAATACCCAGAAATGAGGACATATCTGTGTTGAATTTATTGTTAGCGGCTTTGGTTATTTAGAAGTTTAATTTTATTTGTTCATCTTTCAAGCACAAACATTTTGTGGACTGTAATGTCTTCATTGTTTCGGGTATGCAATGAAACAGCCCTAACTTGCGACTACCTTCACGATACTTGTGTACATTATCATGTTGTCTTTACAGTGACTGTCCTCATTCAAGTGGCAATTACACAAGGGACAGTCACTGTGAGATGTCCTCATTTGTGACAAGGACAGTCACACTTAGGACATCTCATAGTGATATTCCCTTGTGTAATTTCCACTTGAATGTATTGCTATTGAACCACATTAATGCTTTTCTTCTTCAACAAATGAGGACAGTCACTGTAAAGACAACATGATAATTTACACAATTACCAAAAAATGATCTTGTTAATTGATGTAACACTTTGTCTTGCTCACTCCCTATCCTTCACTAGGGTCTCTTTAGGCCAATGTTTTGACTTGATAGGGTACTTAACTATCCCTACACTCTTTAGGTATCTCTACCCAAGATCCCACTCCTTCAACTAGTGCACACCAACAAGAAATACAACGAACTCTGCTCAATACCAATCTAGCTACTAGGACACTCCTAGTCTTGTCTTCACAAATTGAAACACATTCAACTAGAACTTTACTCCATGGAGAGGCTGGCCACTAGGACCTCTATTGGTTTCAATATTACTCCTTCACCTATACTTTTCATCAGTACTTCAATCCGGTTCATCAAACCATGCCAATTGCACCCAAAAATAGGCTGCTAGCAATTAGGCCTTTGTCAAGCCTTTTTGTTTATATTAAGCCACCTAAAGGGCTTAGGATTCAGATGCCCTTTATTGAGAACTCCAAGATATCTAAGGTCTTCTCCTCCTAGATTTTTTGTACACCAACTGCTACAGCCATGCCTGAAAACAAGTATTTTGACACAACTTGGACAGTCTGACTAAGAGTTTGTTTTCTTAGCAGCCAAAGAAACTCACCCAATCTTCTAATTTGACTTGGGGATTCTTTAGATGTGTGTCTACCTCTCCATGAGATTTTAGTTGAAGCAACCAATGCATTCAACTTGTTGTAATCTTCTTGTAATGATTTGTCATCCCTAACTGTGCTCAACTGAATCACCTAGGACATCATTGCAAACATAGAAAATGAGCTTCCCAGGGCCCCTCCTTCCAAACATATAGTACATGGAGTCTCCTCACCCATTCCAAGAGCCCATACAAAATTGACAATGGAATGATGAGCTAAGACTCCATTTGTTCAACCTGCCTGGTTCAAACCAATGATAGGGTACTTAACAAAAGAATTAACAAACTAGTTGGAATGCTTCAAAACTCAAAAAAAACACAACATAGAATAAAAAAACAACTTGTACTAACTTTTCCAATAGACACTGCGAGCTATCTAATCCATTAATCAACTGAAAACAAAGAAACAAAAAAACTCAAGAATTCACTAAAACCGTGTTACTCTACAAATCTTCTTAATTCCAAATGTTTTTCCCCCCAACCTTTTGCACAGATCGATGGAGGCCTCTTATAGTTGATCTGATGCCTAATTCAATGGTTTCATATAGTTACATAACCATCTTACTCGAAAATGCTCCCTTGCACAAATGTTGTCAATGTTGTGAATGACAACATTGACAACTTGTTACAACCTTTGGGATTTTGGTTCAAAACTTATTGTTCAAACACCATAAGACCCTAACCATGACTTAGTTAGGCTATTTAGACCTCACATAGGCCACTTCTACACTTCTTTGCCCAATTTGACCCCTAAATGCTTCATTCCCACTTTTGCCACAATATTGGTAACTTGGGTACAAATTGGCACTTGCCTTCACAAAGGTCACACATGAGGACATCTCATAGTGATCGATTGTCCCTTGTGTAATTGTCACTTGAATGTATTGCTATTGAACCACATTAATGCTTTTCTTCTTCAACAAATGAGGACAGTCACTCTAAAGACAACATGATAATGTACACTCACTGTAAGGACAGTCACAAATGAGGACATCTCACAGTGACTGTCCCTTGTGTAATTGCCGCTTGAATGTATTGCTATTGAACCACATTAATGCTTTTCTTCTTCAACAAATGAGGACAGTCACTCTAAATACAACATGATAATGTACACTCACTGTAAGGATAGTCACAAATGAGGACATCTCACAGTGACTGTCCCTTGTGTAATTGCTGCTTGAATTACACAAGGGACAGTCATTGTGAGATGTCCTCATTTGTGACAAGGACAGTCACACATGAGGACATCTCACAGTGATTGTCCCTTGTGTAATTTCCACTTGAATGTATTGCTATTGAACCACATTAATGCTTTTCTTCTTCAACAAATGAGGACAGTCACTCTAAAGAAAACATGATAATGTACACTCACTGTAAGGACAGTCACAAATGAGGACATCTCACAGTGACTGTCCCTTGTGTAATTTCCACTTGAATTACATAAGGGACAGTCATTGCGAGATGTCCTCATTTGTGAAAAGGATAGTCACACATGAGGACATCTCACAGTGATTGTCCCTTGTGTAATTGTCACTTGAATGTATTGCTATTGAACCACATTAATGCTTTTCTTCTTCAACAAATGAGGACAATCACTCTAAAGACAACATGATAATGTACACTCACTGTAAGGACAGTCACAAATGAGGACATCTCACAGTGACTGTCCCTTGTGTAATTGCCACTTGAATTACACAAGGGACAGTCATTGTGAGATGTCCTCATTTGTGACAAGGATAGTCACACATGAGGACATCTCACAGTGATTGTCTGTAATGTCCCCTTTTTGGCTAACTTGGAAAATAGGAACAATTACTCCACTTCTCAGACTTACTCTATCAGATACTTACAATTAAACTAAGTAATGGAGGTTACTTAAGATATCAACCACTATTTCAGATTCAATCACAATATGTGTGCAAGATGATATTGATACCAATATGTTTAATAGCACTGTCGGATATAATGATATGAAATATGCTATGAATATGATGTTTCCTATCACTTATAGTGATAGTATAATGATGGTATGTCTGATATAAACAATATCGATATACAATCAATAAGTATTGCTTACAACAATGTATTTGCTGTGTCTGATATGATGATGTAATTATGCAAATGTGTAATATCGCTATGAGTGATATGTTGCTATTTCAGATTCTGAATTATATGCTTGCAACTTCAAATATTGATGCTGTTTCTGACTATCCTTTCTATCTATGCAATCATGGTGTTGTCTCTGATCTGCAATGATAAACTTGAAACCAAACTGCCAAAGGCAGATGCTCTATTGAGTATATCCAAATATGGATAAGTAAATAAAGTTCTAATGATGCCTTGAGTGACTGACGAGAATGCATTCTTATATTGTCTTTAACAAATGAAGAGATGCTATGAATGAGACGTGTCTTGTTTCTTCCTCCATGTCCCTTTGTTAATCACACCTTTCCATAATCCGACAGTTCACATAATATTATTTCATTATTTTCTGATCATAGATAACTCCCAGATTGACTCAATATCAAATCTTTTTATGAAGGTAATCTTCCCTAATTGGTAGTGCAACCAGTAGTTAACATCCATTGTGTTTGTATTAGTTTGGTCTAACTATCATTAGTATTTAGTCAATCGATATTAACTCTTGCCTTATCCCATATTGTTATGATGATATCCAATCTTTCTACTCTGATATAAGTCGATATCATTTTCTGATAATTGTCCATTTATTGGTTGATTGCTGGTAATGGAGTTTGATCTTCAAATTGACTTCCATTCCTGTTAATACTTAAGGATACATTGTACTTATTATCCATGACTGATGCCTCATTCATCAATAGCTTGTGATATAATCACTGATGCTTTTGTGTTTCTACAAGATGTGGTTTATCTCAGACAATCGATAATCTTTCAATCCTTTAGTCAATATCCTCCTATGTGGTGTCTATTGATATAGATAGTAGAATTCAATCTAGTTTATCTTATTGTCATGATAACATAGGAAGTGATGGTGCATATTTGCTAGCGGGTCTTCATGTTTGATATTGCTTTATCGGATATGTCATTGTCTAAACTTGTGCAATTAATGATTATTTATAATACATGAATGGTTATCCTTCTTGCTTATCAATACATCTTCTGAAACACATAGCGACCTATCCCTTATTCATATCATGTTGATCTTGACTTCATAGTATTTGGTTCATTAATCATCCTCTCATGGTATCGATGTGTAATGACTAGTGATTGTTGTATCACTTCTTCATTCCTCATCGTGATAGATAATGCAGATGTTTAATGTAGATGTATATCGATTACAGATATTCGATATTGCTTTAAACGTTATTATTATTATTATTATTATTAATGTTATTGTTATTATTAAATATTATAATTAATGATGTTAGTAATATTAATAATATTATAATAAATATTATTATAGTGATAACATATTGTTTTATATTAAGAGGTTTATTAATATTATTTATATATTAAAATTATTATATCAATAATTGATTTAATATTATTACTTAATATATTATTATAATATAATATATATAATTTATTAATAATTATTTATTATTAATTATTTATTATTAATTTATATTATAATTATAATCATAATTATATTATTTATTAATATTTTAATATTATTTAATTAACATATTACTTATTATGCTAACTATATATTATTATTATCTTTTGATAATAATTATATATTATTGTTATATACCGTTAATAATAGATTATTATATATCATCTAATCATTTTATTATTATACTAAGTTCAATATGTCACGGCTCATGACATTGTCCCTTGTGTAATTGCCACTTGAATGTATTGCTATTGAACCACATTAATGCTTTTCTTCTTCAACAAATGAGGACAGTCACTCTAAAGACAACATGATAATGTACACTCATTGTAAGGACAGTCACAAATGAGGACATCTCACAGTGACTGTCCCTTGTGTAATTGCCACTTGAATTACACAAGGGACAGTCATTGTGAGATGTCCTCATTTGTGACAAGGACAGTCACACATGAGGACATCTCACAGTGATTGTCCCTTGTGTAATTGCCACTTGAATGTATTGCTATTCAACCACATTAATACTTTTCTTCTTCAACAAATGAGGACAGTCACTCTAAAGACACCATGATAATGTACACTCACTGTAAGGACAGTCAGAAATGAGGACATCTCATAGTGACTGTCCCTTGTGTAATTGCCACTTGAATGTATTGCTATTCAGCCACATTAATGCTTTTCTTCTTCAACAAATGAGGATAGTCACTCTAAGGACAACATGATAATGTACACTCACTGTAAGTGTACATTATCATGTTGTATTACAAATGGACCTTATGTTGGTCGGGATATAAGTGCAAAAAAAAAAAGGAACGTTGTCATTTGTGTTTTCAACAGCGCCGAGAGAGATTCCCTCCGTGAAATCAAGCGGGTTATCATTTGTGTTTTGAACAAAGTGGGTTGTCATTTGTGTTTTGAACAGCACCAAGAGAGATTCCCTCCACGAAATCAAGCGGGTTGTCATTTGTGTTTTCAACAGCGCCGAGAGAGATTCCCTCCGCAAAATCACAGCTACAATTTCTGAGTACGTTGGGTTTATTTTTCTTTTGTCATTATTATTTAATCTGGTATTCAGCTGTTAGAGAGCTAAAATACCCAGAAATGAGGACATATCTGTGTTGAATTTATTGTTAGCGGCTTTGGTTATTTAGAATGCTTCCCCACAATACTTAATTACACAAGGGACAGTCACTGTGAGATGTCCTCATTTGTGACAAGGACAGTCACACATGAGGACATCTCACAGTGACTGTCCCTTGTGTAATTGCCACTTGAATGTATTGCTATTCAACCACATTTATGGGCCCGTTTGGACCACGACACACAGTAGCATCTACAAAGAAGAATATCCCAGGTGTAACAAGTTGTAAGAATATACCAACAGTTCTAAGTTCCCTAGCACGTAGTAGCATCTACAGAGAAGAATATACAACATGAGGGCAGCCACTGTAAAGACAACATGATAATGTACACTCATTGTATGTGTACATTATCATGTTGTCTTTATAGTGACTGACCTCATTCAAGTGGCAATTACACAAGGGACAGTCACTGTGAGATGTCCTCATTTGTGACAAGGACAGTCACACATGAGGATATCTCACAGTGACTGTCCCTTGTGTAAGCCACTTGAATGTATTGCTATTCAACCACATTTATGGGCCCGTTTGGACCACGGCACACAGTAGCATCTATAGAGAAGAATATCCCAGGTGTAACAAGTTGTAAGAATATACCAACAGTTCTAAGAAGTTCCCTAGCACATAGTAGCATCTTCTAATTGTCTATACCACTTCACAAGGTATTGTTTGCACACATTATTTTTGGTTCTTTTGATGACCCTTGTTTTGAAATTGCTATTAGGCCTTGTAGCTTATATGTTTTGATTGCTGGAGAGCTTCTAAAGCTAAGCAAGAAGACCATTGCACGAGTTATAGCCACGCGCTCAGGTTTGAAAATTGTATATTTTTTAATCTAATGTATATTTTAACTAGACTTTTAGCTCATTTTTGCTGTATATTTTAATCTAAAGGGAATCATGGATGTGAACTTGAAAGAATTTTGTACTTAGTTCTTATGGAGAGAATAGTAGTAGTTTACGGTCTAATATCAAATAGAGTTTTCCAATTACAGAAAGTTAATGAATTCTAATAGCTTATATGTTTTGATTGCTGGAGAGCTTCTAGAGCTAAGCAAGAAGACCATTGCACGAGTTATAGCCGCGCGCTCAGGTTTGAAAATTGTATATATTTTAATCTAATGTATATTTTAATCCTTTTGCCATGTCATGTAATATGTCTTGCCTTGTAGCTTATATGTTTTGAAATTGCTGTTAGGCCTTGTAGCTTATATGTTTTGATTGCTAGAGAGCTTCTAGAGCTAAGCAAGAAAACCATTGCACTAGTCGTAGCCATGCGCTCAAGCATGAAAATTGTATATTTTTTAATCTAATGTATATTTTAACTAGACTTTTAAAATATTAAAGGATTTAACTAGGTCTAAGAAGATTTGTGTACTTTTGACAATTTTGCTTAGTCACTGAAAGTTGTAGACCGAAGTTTTCATAGCCCAATTTTTGCTTCCTGCGAAGAACGATCATGTCAGATAATATAAGTGAAGAACAAAATAGGGAGACAATTGCTAGATTGTGGTCTAACTTGAAAAGAAAAGGTGATGGAAAATGTTATTGTCCCTGCAAAATTTGTAAGGGCTTGAACCGTAGAAGATTGCTAATCAAAACAGTTAAGAGACATTGTAGGGAGAATGGTCACATTGAAGGGGGGCATGACTATCATCCACTGGTAAGTTGTTCATTATATCATTTTAACAATTTATATACATATGAAATCACTTGATGATGAGTTGAAGATCATGGTTTATTTATGTTAATCAATTTTATATAGGTTGATCTCCCCAGGGAAGTACATGATATGGAGGAACATGGGGGTGTGAATATCCAAGGTGAAGATAATGATCCCATGGAAGATGATGATCATGCGCCAGAAAACACAATTGAAGATGATGGTATAAATACATTGATCCATGACACATTTAGTCCAAGCGGATCTGATCATGATGATGATGATAGCCTTGATGTACCTCTACTTGAGAAGGCATACGAGCCCCTATACAAAGACTCCCAAACAACTCTTCTCTCTGCTGTATTGTTGTTGTTGAACTTGAAGGTTATGAATGGTTTATCCAACATAACAATGTCACGTATGTTAAGGTATGTCATATATGTCTTTATAGTTAACAAAGGGTGAATAATGTACCACTAATATTGTTTATATTAACAACTTATATATTTTGCTGTAGATTGATAGGCGAGTTTTTGTTACCACCATCAAATATTCTACCTCGCTCATATCGAGAATTATCTGCTATTATGAAAGATATTGGAATGGAGTATCAAGCAATACATGCTTGTCCCAATGATCATATTATATATTATAAAGAACATGAATTTGCAACACAATGCCCTGTATGTCATACGAGTAGATATCGAACAGATCGAATAACAAAAAAGGTGCCTCACAAGGTTCTTCGTTACATCCCCATTATTCCACGGATGCGACAATTATTCAGGTGTACTAGCTTGGCACAATTTATGGATTACCATGCACGCAATAGAAGTCGAGATGACATTATTCGAATCCCTGCGGATGGTTCGGCATTTATGCACATAGAGGAAAAGTGGCAACACTTCAAAGAAGTTTCAAAGAAGAACCTCGTAATCTCAGGCTTTCATTGGCAGCGGATGGTGTCAATCCATTTGGAGAGATGAGATCTGTTTGCTCGGTGTGGCCTATTTTTGTTATCAACAATAACATTCCTCCTTGGATGTCAATAAAGAGGGAGCACATTATGTTGGCAATGATTGTTCCAGGTATTTTATCATTTGATAGTTATTAATTTACATGTACTTACAAATCTTACAGTAAAATGGTCACAATAATTATGTAATGTTACTGTTCATTCAAGTAGGTAAATATCAAGTTAAAGATATGAATGTATATATTGAGCCTCTTATTGACGAGTTGGTGGAGTTATGGAACGGTGTCACTATGTATGACGTGTCTAGACCAATAGGACAAAGACAATTTCAATTCCATGCAATACTTGTATGGACAATACATGATGCCCCAGGGCTAACACATTTTTGTGGTATGTTATAGTGAATTCAAGTTGCGCATGATAATTCTAATTATAAAAATCAACATATTTAATAATCCAATTATATCATTATCTTGTAGGTCTTCAAACAAAGGGAAAATTTGCATGTCCAGTTTGTGGTCCAAAGATGAAATCTCGTCATTCAAAAAGTTTAGGAAAGCATGTGTTTGATGAGTACAGACACTTCCTCCATAGGAATCATAAGTATCGAAGTATGGAAAAACATCTTTTCAATGGGAAAGAAGAGACTACATCAAAGCCATGAAGAATGACACCTCGCCTATGGAAGTTGGAATATAATAGAATTAATCATCGAGGTAATGTCGTTCCACTTAATGGTTTATGTTTGTAATTTATATATTTCTATTGTGATTTTTGTTTACTAATTATGTAATTGATGATCGTGAAGGTCGTCAAGGCACTACTGACAACCTTCCAAAGGGACTAAAAAGCTATCCCAGACAATTTAGTAGGTTGCCCTACTACGAGGACCTACAAATTGTGCATTTGTTTGATCTTATGCATGTTGGAAAGAATATAACAGAGACATTGTGGAAAATACTGGATGGAAGGCGTGACAAAGAAAAAATTGTCAAAATTTGTAATGACATTCATGAATCCAATCATGCATTGAAGAATTTCATTCACTCAAATAGCAATAGAGATCAGATTAATATAAGTGCCCTTCCTTGGTTATTAACGGAGCAGCAAAGTGATGCCATAAAAGAAGTCATACGAAAAATTTGATTTCCCACAGGATTTGCTGGGAACATAAGCAATCTCATATCAAAGAAAAGTGAATTTGGGCCAGGGCTCAAAACGCATGATTGGCATACTTTCATCAAGGTAAGTTATGTTCTTCTGTATTTACAATATATTCATAAACTACGTGTACTATTCATTATGTTATGTTAGAAAATAATGAAATGATTGGTTTATAATTACTGCAGTACGTGCTACCTGTATCTCTCCCAGAGCACTTCAACAATAACATCAAACAAGTGATATATGATCTTGGAAAATACATGAGGTAAGCAGTAATATCTGTTCAATTTGTTGTATATATTTATTATATTCGCAATTTGTTTTTCTTGCTATGTAATCTATTGTATATTATTTTGTAAAGTCTCGTATTTATATATTTTTTGTGACTTGAATCTCTTAATGTAGGTGGTTGTCATCTAAAGAAATCCATAAAGAAGATATAAACTATTGGAAGAGAAGAATTCCTCATTTATTGTGTGAAATGCAAAAGTGTCTACCTCCAACTTTTTTCAATGCACAAGAACACTACCTCATACACCAAGTTGAGGAGATTGAATTGTGTGGACCTGCACACACTAGGTCAATGTGGATGGTTGAGAGGCACTTGAAATCTTTGAAGGCTTTGGTTCGACAAAGAGCACATCCTGAGGGTTCTATGGTAGAGGGATACATGGTATACCAGACTATGGTGTACATTACTGAATATCTTCCTAAGTTTGCTTCAAATATCCATGTAGATCGCATTTGGGATCTCAACCCTTTTAAAAAATTCAAAGGGGAGTACTTGATGGGGAAAGGTAGATTGAGGAAAGTGACAGGTAATAAATTATAAGATGTTATTGTAATAAATTATTTCTTAATCTTCAAAATAAATCGGTTGTAAGTCGTCTATTTTTTTTTTGTATAGTTGCTCGAGAGTGGGATGCACTATATTTGTATATTGCAAACAATCTTGATTGGATGACGGTATGGATTGAACGATGTCAACATTCTGGTCACACATTAACATGGGAAGGTGTATCTTCATTGGTTAAAGAAGCTCATCGTAATGGAGATTCTAATGTTACGCAAAGGGAAATAGATTTAGCATATGGTTTAAGAGATTTCCAGGTACGTACAAAATTATTAATCACCCGTATGTTTATCAACTCACGATATAATAATTTTGACATGTTTCACATATTATTGCAGGTTAAACACCACAGGGGTATGTTCTGTAATGGTCAAAAATTTCGCGTCAAAGTGTTGGATGACACGAAGAAAACTTGTGATTCTGGAATAACTGCAGTCTTTCAAGTGACTAATATTTCATCTAGAAATGACTTAGATCCTCAAGAGTCTAAAAATCAATACTATGGCATTTTGGATGATATACTTGAGTACGACTTTAGTTCCTTCAAATTAGTACTCTTCGTTGTCAAATGGTACAGGCTACGACTTAATCCAAATGATCCTAATAGAACTGTTATTGAACATGATAATGGATTTACAATGGTTAATACAAGGTCATTTGAGCCAGTTGGGGATGAGCCCTATGCTCTTCCAAGCCAATGTGAGCAGGTATTTTACTCAGAGGTTTCACATAAACCGGGTTGGTCATTTGTTGTTAGACATGAACCGAGAGGAAGGCCGATAAAGTATAATGCGATGGAAGAAGAAGATACCGAAGAAGTAGAAGATGATGTAGATGATGATCATGATCGACAATTATTGGATGATGTTCCTGAGAAAAATTTTCATGAAGAAGAAGAAGAAGATGATGCTACTACTGATGATGATGATGAAGATGATGTTGATGTTGATGATGATGATGTTGATGATGACGACAACGACGACAACAATGGCGACGAGGATGATGATGATGACGACGATGATGAGGATGATGATGATGATGATGATGATGATGATGAGGATGATGATGATGAAATTTAAAGGTATGCCATCAATCCTTAATGTATTTAATATTCATTTCTTGATAGAAATATATTTGTCTTAAATGGTTACATAGTTTATTCATTATCTATTTAAAAGCTATAAGTGTTATAATGTGTACGTTTTAATGTTTTTAATTTTTATGTGATGCTTATGATGGATGTGATTATGATTATGATGTGATTATGCTCACGATAATTGAATTACATTTGCAGGAAATTGAACCCTTTTCAAGAGCATCCCGCACAGTCTCATGGATCGACAGGTATAAGTCAATACACCTTATAGAAAGTCTATTTAATACACTTATCAATAGTAAGATTGATGTCTTCTAAGATCTCTCCCATTTGCACGTACCAGCAAATAGGTATTTGTCAGAAGTGTCTTCCTCGAGTGAGGGAAATATAGGAATAGAAGAGGAAAGTGAGACATGCAGTTTATCTAGAATAGGGAGATTAACTAGAGGTCAAAGGACTAGAAGGAAATTCAATAAACACATGAAATTTTTCCTTGCTCAAGGGGGGTCATGTTCTTATGATGATGAGATGAAAGGCGACATCGAGGTGCCCTTGAGGTACCAACATCTACAGAAACATTGGGTACCCAAGGAACTTCCTCCAATAAACACTGATTTTTGTGTTAATGAGAGGATATATCGCATAGCACCATCATCATTACATGGTTTGGGCCTATTTTCTATGGATGGCATAAAGGTGTCTTACAACAAAGTTTTTGAATTGATGGAGTATGTTGGACCATGTTACGATTACAAAATTTGGATGCATATTGTTCAATATAAAAAAAGTATGCGTAGGTATGCACTCTCGGCAAATTATATACAACAGCAAGACAATAATCAAAGTAAAAGTGTGGCTATATACATTGATGGAAGGCCAAAAGCAACAGGGAATATTGCGGGTTTTATAAATAGTACACGACCTGGGTCAACTATAAAGCAACCCAATTGCATATTTGAGGCGCGCGAGGGAAATTGTGTATTCATCTGTGCGATAAAATCAATACGTGCAGGGGAAGAGCTACTTATTGATTACAATTTGAACCGCATAGATACAAACGAGGCTACTATCATGGGGGTGGTACATACTATTAAACCAATTTCTAATCAATGACTCCAACATACCATTTAGTTATTAAATTTTTGGCTAACATTTTTATACTTGATCTTTGACACAGGGGCACAATATGGAGCAACCGCCCGAAGGTGATGGTGACGATATTCCTAGCTCATCTACACATGAGCAGGTAAAACTCATTGTAATTGTGCAAACTAGATAGAAGCAAAATGTTATTTTTTTTAATGTTATTTTCTTCATTGTTTTGGAGTAATTTTGATAATACTAATACTATTGTTGTCACAGAGGGCCGGTGGTTGGAGAGAGGGAAAGCAACCTACAGTCCCTCAGGAGTCCCCCCTTGTGGACCCTTTTTTTATTGATTTAGCAGAGACCGATGACCCGATCGGTTCCATTAAAAAGCTGCTAAAGAAAATTGGGAAAGAACTTCTACGTTTGGTATCCATACATCCTCAGACTCAGGAAATAAAAGACAGGGCAGCTGAGTTGTTGCGCACTTCTGAAAACTTTAAAGTAAGTATTAATGAAATTTTTAATTATTACAAGAGTTCAATAATGGTTTTTATGTTATGCTCTTTTATGACATTAATTAAAATATGGATGCATTGTCTTTACAGAGTTATTTGCGTAATTTTGAACCCCATTCCCATGATGAGGCCGGTATTGCAAGTGGTTCAGGTAGATCACATGTTCCATTCCCCACTTGTGTTTTCCACTGAATATATATAGGAATGATCATAATCATTGACAATACATGCTCGAACAATCTTTTTTTTTAATGCTCTAACAATCTTGTCCATGCTAGTCCACGCGTTCTATATTTATGCATGCTCTAACAATTTTATTCTTCAGCTCCTTTCCATGATGATATGACAACGCCGCCTCCATCCAGGACAGCCAAAAATGTCTTGCCGACTGCCATGTCAACAACACACAGCCTAAATGCACCAACTGTTGCACCATCTACTGGTACACAAATCCCTCTTTTTCTCTCTTTTGTTATGTGTTTAAGTGTTATGTGTTTACGATGTAGATCCCTTGATTGTGTTTGTGCCATGGGTGCTCTGCACCAATTTATTTCCCTTGAAGTATTATTTCTTGGAGGCATTTGATAATGGTTTTCATTTTTTGCAATAGGAGATGCAACAAGTCCTGATGCAACATCATTTCCTGGATGTTCCCGTGTTCCTAGTACGGGAATGGTGAAGGATTGCGTATTGATCATCAGCGACGATGAAGGCGTTCCCTTAAAAGTATCCAAACTTCCAGGTACTTTAAAGTTATTATTATTCTATAGTGATATAATAGTAATTTAGTTTTTGATCACTCTTCATCGACTAATGATCCCATGATTATTTTGTAGGGAATGATATTTTTTGGCGAAAACTTGGTGATGAGTGTTTGCGGATATTCGGGCCCACCATACGTACATGGTGGAACATCATATCCTAACTAAAACCCCAAACCACTATTTTGATTTCATATCATTGCTAGAATAGTTTTCCTTTTCATCAATTTCTTGAACTATATTAAAGGTAGCTTCTCTTCATTTATGAGTCTAACATGTTTTTTTTTACTTAAAAGGTGGAATAACCAAGATAAAAAGTTGAAGGATGATCTTGTACATAGTATGACCCAGCTTTTTGGACCTCATGCATTCGAGAGAAACAAGCTCCTTGAAAGAGCTGGTTTATGTTTGAAGTATATTAGGGACCAGTACAGGAAATATTTAGAGGTTAACCCAAGGCACGAGTGTCCGCCCTGTGTTCTTGAGGCTGAGTGGCAGAGTTTGATTTTAGATGGAAAGTATAAAGCTGACATGAAAAAAGGAATTACGCCAGTAGAGAGTAGAGCAAGGTATGTGATACTTTTGAGAATGTAATTATGTACTAATTAACCTCTAAATTTTTCCTATACTGGTCTCTAACATATTTCAAACTTTTCATAGATTTCCTGACACATCAAAGGTAACAAAGGCAAGATTAGAAAAGCACGGGACACACAAGCTCGGCTCTGGTGGTTTTTCCAAACTTCAAGCACGAGTTGTAAGTATTAGTAAATGAAAACTTGTATCAATTTTTTTATATATTGCAAGGAAATTTTTTTTGATCAAACAATGCAAGTAAAATTCACCATAACAAGAAAAAATGTAGGGGTCAGAGTTCAATAGATGCCTCATAGAAGAGGACAAGAGAATTGGCTTCCAACAAGGCTATAGAGCCGTGGCTGAATGGCTACGAGCTGAAATCAGTGTGCAAGGTTCAAATAATGATGCATCTGAGCCACAGGTAAATAAGCTAAATGAAATTTATTTCAAATTGAATACTTTACCAATTAGTCTATTTGATGTTAAGTTCTAATATAAAGTGAGTATATCTGTTTTAAGAAAGCAATGATAACAATGTGTAGGATATTGGAATGCAGCCTGACAATCCTTCTACACAATCTATGCATAATGAAGGTTCGCATGATGTGCATCCTAGTGGTGGAGGTATACATTTGCTATTAAAATTTTTATATGTAATTACAATTGGTGTTTGGATTAATGTAACATTTTGTATAGCAACTATAGAGGATCGAGGGGTCGGTGCTCATGAGCATGTTGAGGTTGAGTCTAGACAAAATGATGTGGCCAGATCAGGTAATTAAAGAGCGCCACAGTTATGTTCTTTAAAATAATTAAATACTTGTAACAATTATAATTAAATATTTTAAATTTAACTCTTTTATTTGTTATTGTAGAGGACCCCCCTTTGCAGCAGCATAGGAATTTGAGATCATCAAGAACAAAGAACAAAACAACTGATGAGGGGGGTATTGATGATAACACTAATGCTCCTCTTAGAGCTTACATAGAAAAAACAATTAGAAAGAGAAAAAAGAAATGATTGTCATCTAAATACCTTAATTGATAATGACTGAATTTTATGTCTCAATGAATTTAATTATGTGCTAATGAATGTTCATGAATTATGTGTTTATTTTCATATTGATGAATGTTGTGTGTTAACGAATCTAATGTGTTAATGAATGTTATCATGTGATATTCATTGAATGTTACATTTTATTAATAATTGAAAGAATGAATGAATGTTAGATGTTAACGGGGAATGTAGAGTGATGTTAGGGGGAGGGGGGTGGGGCCAAATGAGCTTCCACCTTCACGTGGTTGGCCCTGTTTAGTAGAGAATATTAAACTATATTCTCGAAACAAAGTGAAGCTCAATAAGATACTAAATGAGTCAAAATGGTTATCAAGGTCCTCTATCCATAAGATACTTGTAGTCAAAATGGTTATTAATAAGATACTTGTAGTCAAAATGGTTATCTAGGTCCTCTATCCATTCCATAAGTTCTTCACCATTCAAACTTCCTCCATAACAAGGAATGTGCTCTAGGTTAGTCATGAAGCCTAGCATGGACTCTCTGTCAGATAGAGCCACTATTTCAGAGCCTTTTCTGTGCATTTCCTTCAAGCACTGTACAGTGTACGGATGTGAAAGGGAGGGCAGACCAGTGTGGAAGTTAGAGTATTTATATCTTATGCTTTGAGAGTTTATTTGGTAGATTCAAGACACCTTATATCAAAGTTATTCCTTTTTCTTATCTGTTGTTCTGTCAAACCCTCATTTTTTGGGTTATTGCATTCAAATGGCCTTAACTTGCAAATAAACCATAGGATATCCTCTATTCTTTGTAAAATGCAAGTTAAGGGGGTTTATTTTCATATTTTAAAAGCTTTGGAACAGGATACTAAGCCAGAGAATTTCAAGAGCAAGCCCTAGGTCAAGAATCTCAATGTTCTTGACTAGGAGTTGATGGATTATGCAAGATCAGAGGGTAGCGGCAAGTAAAGGACCTCAAACCTTGTTGAATCTAGATCTTTAGAGCATGGTGGACATCTTCAAACTTTGATCTTGGTTTCATGCACCCATTTTCAATGCCTTGTTTTGGAACCCACACCCAAAGGCATGCATTAGGTCTGCGGACTCAATAAGGACATTGATATGCTGGAGTGGAGTCAAGGTCTGGGAGTTGGAGGATTGTTAGAACATCAAAAAGGGTACTCAAAAAAAATATAAGTTCATAAGGTCCTTTGTCAAATTGAAGAGTTATTGCTGCAGAACAGGTTTTGGAGACCTACTAGAGTCACTAGGTCTATTTGGACCCGTTTGGACCACGACACACAGTAGCATCTATAGAGAAGAAGTTTGGTATGCAATGGTCTTGAAACCTCCTGAGAAATTCTTGGTATGCATTTGTGTGGTGCGAAAGCTTCGTTGAAAGAGAAAAAGAAGAAAAGAATAGAAATGATTTTTTTTCTTTTTATGTCATATACTATAACCAGCTACTTATAACTTGCAAAAATTATTATAACCATTTGAAATTGAAACTTAGTTTAATGTGAAACTGAGAACTGCTTTATTAGAGCTTTCTGTGATTTAGATTCAGACATCAAGAACATTGTTTGCCTAATATTGTGATTAATGTTTATTTATTAATATCTCATACTGACAAACAATTGATAATTGTAGGGAAAACGTCATTGGGGGTCTTTGAGGATCCACCAGAAGCCAAGGAGAAAATGTATTCAAATGCTAAAGATGGTGTAACAGTCCTTACAGCTGTTGAACCTTGCTGTGTAGATCATCTCCGATTCTCCAAGTTCAACAGTACTGTGGTATTCCTTTGGATACTTCTAATGGTAAATTTCAGACATCAAGTTCTTTTCGTATGAAACTACTACATTTGTAATCTGTAGTTTTAAACTTTTAGTTTATAAATGTTCATCAGCTTTAGTTCGTATGCTGCCATTTCAAGTATGATTAATGAAGTTACCTTTATCACAGGATGAAAGTGAGCAGTCAGCATACTGGTATGGAGCTGGCAGCATTGATACGGTGACTAGGGCATCGTTTAATGGTGGTATTGTATTTTCCCGTATTTAGGGCATCGGCCTTTTGAAGCATTGCCTTCATCTTTCTTAAGTCTGAGTTTTAAGTTTGTTTATCTCTCTCGGCACTGTTGAAAATACAAATGACAACGTTCTTGTTTTTTTTGCCCTTATATCCCGATGTGATTTCGCGGAGGGTTACGGCGCTGTTGAAAACACAAATGAAAACACAAATCCCTTGTGTAATTGCCACTTGAAGGAGGGCAGTCACTGTAAAGACAACATGATAATGTACACTTACAGCCCGTGTACATTATCATTGTGTCTTTAGAGTGACTATCCTCATTTGTTGAAGAAGAAAAGCATTAATGTGGCTGAATAGCAATACATTCAAGTGGCAATCACACAAGGGACAGTCACTGTGAGATGTCCTCATTTGTGACTGTCCTTACAGTGAGTGTACATTATCATGTTGTCTTTAGAGTGACTGTCCTCATTTGTTGAAGAAGAAAAGCATTAATGTGGTTCAATAGCAATACATTCAAGTGGCAATTACACAAGGGACAATCGATCACTGTGAGATGTCCTCATGTGTGACTATCCTTGTCACAAATGAGGACATCTCACAATGACTGTCCCTTGTGTAATTCAAGTGGCAATTACACAAGGGACAGTCACTGTGAGATGTCCTCATTTGTGACTGTCCTTACAATGAGTGTACATTATCATGTTGTCTTTAGAGTGACTGTCCTCATTTGTTGAAGAAGAAAAGCATTAATGTGGTTCAATAGCAATACATTCAAGTGGCAATTACACAAGGGACAATCGATCACTGTGAGATGTCCTCATGTGTGACTATCCTTGTCACAAATGAGGACATCTCACAATGACTGTCCCTTCTGTAATTGCCACTTGAATGAGGATAGTCACTGTAAAGACAACATGATAATGTACACATACAATGAGTGTACATTATCATGTTGTCTTTACAGTGGCTGCCCTCATGTTGTATATTCTTCTCTGTAGATGCTACTATGTGCTAGGGAACTTCTTAGAACTGTTGGTATATTCTTACAACTTGTTACACCTGGGATATTCTTCTCTGTAGATGCTATTGTGTGCCGTGGTCCAAACAGGCCCATAAATGTGGTTGAATAGCAATACATTCAAGTGGCAATTACACAAGGGACAGTCACTGTGAGATGTCCTCATGTGTGACTGTCCTTGTCACAAATGAGGACATCTCACAGTGACTGTCCCTTGTGTAATTTCCACTTGAAGGAAAAAAGCATTAATGTGGTTCAATAGCAATGTATTCAAGCGGCAATTACACAAGGGATAATCACTCTAAGATTTCCTCATTTGTGACTATCCTTACAGTGAGTGTACATTATCATGTTGTCTTTACAGTGACTGTCCTCATTTGTTGAAGGAAAAAAGCATTAATGTGGTTCAATAGTGATGCAGAGTAGTTAGGGCTTTTAGAATATACAAATATACATCCTTAACTCTCATTCCACCAAGGAAGAAGGAATTCCAATGGTTGAAACGTGAGTTAAGGTCTTTACATCAGTCAAACCCTGAAAATGAGGGTTTGTAAACAATGCACAGAAAATTAAAGTTATTTTGGACCTTCAAACTTCTTAACAACATCTAAAAGACACCTAATAAACACTTACTATGCTCATTTCATCCAAGGACTCAAAAGATGCCCAAGGTTTATAAGTCACCAAGGGGTCTTGTGTCCAACAAGTGGATGTTTATAAGGAGATAAAATCAATCCTTAATATTTATTACAAACCAAGAAAACATCTAAAACTCCTATTCTAATTTATTGTCATTCAAAAAGACTCTGATTTGTCATTCAAAAGGACCTTTCATCAGTCAATCCTTCAAAGCTCCAAGGTGAAAATCTTATGTTCCAATTGATAGGATTTGACTCCTTGGCTTCATGGCAACTTCCTTCAATCATGGTGTCTTTGGCTTGCATTAGGGATGCCCCTACATCAAATAGCAATGCATTCAAGTGGCAATTACACAAGGGACAGTACATGCCCATTAAAGTTGGTGTTTTGTTATCCAGCATGACAATGGAGACAACATACTCTGTGTCAATTTTACTGATCAAATTTCCCTCCGCCAGGCAAAGCAACAATCTGGGTATGATAAGGTGAAATTTTGTAGTCCTTTTGGGTATGATAACAGTTCCAGTTTCCAATAAGATGGTTCATTTTTATAATCTAGCTTCAATTTCTCTTGTGAAAATCTTTTTTTCATTTTATGGGTGGTAAAATATAATTATTATGCTAGAGGTGTGTACTTATGGATGATAATGAAACAAAATGATAAGATTTAAGACTCTTGTTTTTTTTTTAAATAGCAATTTAAGTTTCCTTCTATTATAAATTACTGTTTTTCTATTTTTTAATGTATCTTTCCAAATCTTTTATATCAATTTTATTTATGAAATATAAATATATTAATAATGTTTTAGTGTTTTTAGGATTAGTTTATATCAATTCTATGTATCATCATTCGTCATTCAATTGTCAGTATTATTAATTTAGACTGTGCAATTGTAGAACTACTCGAATATGGGTTGGATGGATACTCAAGCAGGGGAACCCTCCTCAAATATCTCAAGCAGTGAACTTGGAAAAATGTGTCCTGAAGGAACCCTTTCCATCAGAGAGATAAAAGTACAAACAAGTAAAAGAAGCAGGCTCTGCAAATATGTTTTTGAGAAGAAAAATGATAGATTATTCGAGTATGGTTCATGAGGTATATCTAAAAAGACATTTTTTTTCTTATTATAATAAAAGAGGAAGTTGTGAATGTCAAAGTTGAGTGAAACAAAAATTATTTTCATCAAATTTTGTTAGGCTTGCTTTTGGGAATAGTTTCTTACAATATTGCTATTAAGATTTTTATTGTGTAGTTTTTAGATTAGGTTTATAAAATTATATTTCATGAGTAGTGATTCATATTAATCAAGTAACGATACTTTTGGAAGGTATTTTCAATGTGTCAAATTTTGATATTTTTACAAGAATTAGATTGTGTAATTTTTTTAATTAAAGTCATTGACTCATATTTCATAAATAATAGTTCTCATGAATCCATCTCTTATAAGATTGAATAGTCTATTTAGGAAGTATTTCTGATAGTATGTCAAATTATGATATTACTATTACCATTAGATTGCATGGCTTTGAAGTCAACCTCGTTGACCCATATTCTTCTCTGTAGATGCTACTATGTGCTAGGGAACTTCTTAGAACTGTTGGTATATTCTTACAACTTGTTACACCTGGGATATTCTTCTCTGTAGATGCTACTATGTGCCGCGGTCCAAACGGGCCCATAAATGTGGTTGAATAGCAATACATTCAAGTGGCAATTACACAAGGGACAGTCACTGTGAGATGTCCTCATGTGTGACTGTCCTTGTCACAAATGAGGACATCTCATAGTGACTGTCCCTTGTGTAATTTCCACTTGAATGAGGACAGTCACTGTAAAGACAACATGATAATGTACACATACAATGAGTGTACATTATCATGTTGTCTTTACAGTGGCTGCCCTCATGTTGTATATTCTTCTCTGTAGATGCTACTATGTGCTAGGGAACTTCTTAGAACTGTTGGTATATTCTTACAACTTGTTACACCTGGGATATTCTTCTCTGTAGATGCTACTGTGTGCTGGGGTCCAAACGGGCCCATAAATGTGGTTGAATAGCAATACATTCAAGTGGCAATTACACAAGGGACAGTCACTGTGAGATGTCCTCATGTGTGACTGTCCTTGTCACAAATGAGGACATCTCACAGTGATTGTCCCTTGTGTAATTGCCACTTGAATGAGGACAGTCACTGTAAAGACAACATGATAATGTACACAAGTATCGTGAAGGTAGTTGCAAGTTACGGCTGTTTCATTGCATACTCGAAACAATGAAGATGTTACGGTCCAAAAAATGTTTGTGCTTGAAAGATGAACAAATAAAATTAAACTTCTAAATAACCAAAGCCGCTAACAATAAATTCAACACAGATATGTCCTCATTTCTGGGTATTTTAGCTCTGTAACAGCTGAATACCAGATTACATAATAATGACAAAAGAAAAATAAACCCAACGTACTCAGAAATTGTAGCTGTGATTTCGCGGAGGGAATCTCTCTCGGCACTGTTGAAAATACAAATGACAATGTTTCTCTACATTATCATGTTGCCTTTACAGTGACTGTCCCTTGTGTAATTGCCACTTGAAGGAGGACAGTCACTGTAAAGACAACATGATAATGTACACTTACAGCCCGTGTACATTATCATGTTGTCTTTAGAGTGACTATCCTCATTTGTTGAAGAAGAAAAGCATTAATGTGGCTGAATAGCAATACATTCAAGTGGCAATCACACAAGGGACAGTCACTGTGAGATGTCCTCATTTGTGACTGTCCTTACAGTGAGTGTACATTATCATGTTGTCTTTAGAGTGACTGTCCTCATTTGTTGAAGAAGAAAAGCATTAATGTGGTTCAATAGCAATACATTCAAGTGGCAATTACACAAGGGACAATCAATCACTGTGAGATGTCCTCATGTGTGACTATCCTTGTCACAAATGAGGACATCTCACAATGACTATCCCTTGTGTAATTCAAGTGGCAATTACACAAGGGACAGTCACTATGAGATGTCCTCATTTGTGACTGTCCTTACAATGAGTGTACATTATCATGTTGTCTTTAGAGTGACTGTCCTCATTTGTTGAAGAAGAAAAGCATTAATGTGGTTCAATAGCAATACATTCAAGTGGCAATTACACAAGGGACAATCGATCACTGTGAGATGTCCTCATGTGTGACTATCCTTGTCACAAATGAGGACATCTCACAATGACTGTCCCTTCTGTAATTGCAACTTGAATGAGGACAGTCACTGTAAAGACAACATGATAATGTACACATACAATGAGTGTACATTATCATGTTGTCTTTACAGTGGCTGCCCTCATGTTGTATATTCTTCTCTGTAGATGCTACTATGTGCTAGGGAACTTCTTAGAACTGTTGGTATATTCTTACAACTTGTTACACCTGGGATATTCTTCTCTGTAGATGCTACTGTGTGCTGTGGTCCAAACGGGCCCATAAATGTGGTTGAATAGCAATACATTCAAGTGGCAATTACACAAGGGACAGTCACTGTGAGATGTCCTCATGTGTGACTATCCTTGTCAAAAATGAGGACATCTCACAGTGACTGTCCCTTGTGTAATTGCCACTTGAATGAGGATAGTCACTGTAAAGACAACATGATAATGTACAAAAGTACTGTGAAGGTAGTTGCAAGTTACGGCTATTTCATTGCATACCCGAAACAATGAAGATGTTACGGTCCACAAAATGTTTGTGCTTGAAAGATGAACAAATAAAATTAAACTTCTAAATAACCAAAGCCGCTAACAATAAATTCAACACAGATATGTCCTCATTTCTGGGTATTTTAGCTCTGTAACAGCTGAATACCAGATTACATAATAATGACAAAAGAAAAATAAACCCAACGTACTCAGAAATTGTAGCTGTGATTTCGCGGAGGGAATCTCTGTCGGCACTGTTGAAAATACAAATGACAACATTTCTCTACATTATCATGTTGCCTTTACAGTGACTGTCCCTTGTGTAATTGCCACTTGAAGGAGGACAGTCACTGTAAAGACAACATGATAATGTACACTTACAGCCCGTGTACATTATCATGTTGTCTTTAGAGTGACTATCCTCATTTGTTGAAGAAGAAAAGCATTAATGTGGCTGAATAGCAATACATTCAAGTGGCAATTACACAAGGGACAGTCACTGTGAGATGTCCTCATTTGTGACTATCCTTACAATGAGTGTACATTATCATGTTGTCTTTAAAGTGACTGTCCTTATTTGTTGAAGGAAAAAAGCATTAATGTGGTTCATTAGCAATGTATTCCCAGCATCTGTACCTGCATCTCTCTTATATACTACAAGTTACTTGCCATCAGAAATTGCAGTTCCCTCACGTGACATTGATGGTGAAGTGTTCTTTTCAAAACCATCATCTGTGGTTACCAATGCTCCTGTTTTAGGCAATAAGTTTGTTGCATTCCATGAGCCATTGGTCAAGTCTCTTCTACGAGCTTCTGATGCCTCAAAATCTAAGCAGCACCTACGCATGCCTCGTTGTGGTTGATTATCATTCTGTACATGAATTATAATGAGTAATCAGTTTTGGGCCTTGGAATCTTGTATGTAACATGCACAGGCATTTCATGGCTAAATGAATCTATTTAAAAGCATCAAATTTTCTTACATGATGCTGGATACATAAGTAGAACAAGCGTATATCAAATTGGAAGCAATCAGAACTCCACAATGACATATTATTTAGAGTACTCTTCAGTTTAAGTAATAATGCATATATTGACACTGTAAAGACAACATGATAATGTACACTCACTGTAAAGACAACATGATAATATACACTCACTGTAAGGACAGTCACAAATGAGGACACCTCACAGTGACTGTCCCTAGTGTAATTGCCACTTGAATGTATTGCTATTCAGCCACATTAATGCTTTTCTTCTTCAACAAATGAGGATAGTCACTGTAAAGACAACATGATAATGTACAGTGAGTGTACATTATCATGTTGTCTTTACAGTGACTATCCTCATTTGTTGAAGAAGAAAAGCATTAATGTGGCTGAATAGCAATACATTCAAGTGGCAATTACACTAGGGACAGTCACTGTGAGGTGTCCTCATTTGTGACTGTCCTTACAGTGAGTGTACATTATCATGTTGTCTTTACAGTGGCTGTCCTCATTTGTTGAAAGAAAAAAGCATTAATGTGGTTCATTAGCAATGTATTAAATTATTATTTTTTTTTTAATCCACCCACGGGCGTCGCAATTGCGACGGCAACCCGTCGCAATGCGATGCAGGCGCCCGTCGCAATTGCTTGGGAGGTCCGTCGCGATTGTGACGGCCCTCCGAAGCCATGCGACGGGGGGGCGACGGCCATGCCGCTAACAAATCTTAGTCACATTGCGACAGGATATGTGTCGCAATTGCGACGGCTACCCATAGACGTCGCAATTTGTGACTAAAAAATAGCGACGTCTATGGGTGTTGCTATTGCGACACATAGCTGTCGCAATTGCGACACATAGCCGTCGCAAAATGCCCCCAAATGTATTAGTGTGTGGAAAGGATAGTTTATATTTTTATGATTCTATAATTATAAACTCAATATGTTGTTAGAATAGTAAACCAAAGACAAAATGTGGGAACGAACACTCTTTTTGGGTTAGGATCATCTGATTAGTGGTTCCTTGCTTATACCTGTTAGTGTTTAGTCGAAAGATAATAATATGTGATTGTTTTAAAATGGGTTTTATTTGAGTTGGGTTTGAATCATTTTTGGTGAAGTATTATTTCAGATGTAGGAAAAGATGTTTGAGTGATGGTCGAGTTCGGTCTGTGTAATTATTTAAAAGGATGGGTTTTCTGATAGCCGATATGTTAGTATTAGGGGCTTGCCTTGTCATTTTATTTTTGGGCATTTTGGTTTGGACATATGATCAGTATTGGGTGAGAAATAGGCTATATGATTGAAGATGTTTATATACTTTCTTTCTGGGCAGCTTTCGGTGGTATCAATATTTGGTAGCAAGGTATGTTGCTATTGTCAATCCGCATGGAGTTAGTGTTTAGTAATGTTGATAGATTTGGGAGTAACATAGTTTGTCGAACCTATGCTTATTTTGTGAATGGATTATTGTCGTTAGCTAATGTTAGTCTTGGAATGAAGGTTTTATGGTCTCAGTTCTTAAACCCAAGAAATTGTAATGGTGGAACCAGTTATGGTATATTGTTGTTTCAATGCATGGTTGGGTAATGTTAAGTTGTTAGTGACTTGGTATTCTGGGTCTTCTCTTGTTGTAATGTATAGTTTGTCGAGATGTTTGGGGGATTGCACTTTCTTAGAGTTTTAGTTTCATGCTTCTGTAGTTTTATTATCACTTGTTAATTCTTCATTAGACATTAAAGGCAGGGAGTCGAACATATGTATATTATCAAATTCTAGTGTTGTCAGTGATTACTTTGATTTCAGTTATTGGTTTAAGTTCTTCATTTCTTTAGAGGTTTATAGTGCTTCTTTATTTACTATTTATGGCATGGTGAGGCTCGGTCTTTGTTAATCATAAACACTCGAATTTTCCTTCATTCTTAAATCAGCAAGGGTATATTCTTAGTTGTGAGTAACGTAGTCTGTTAACTGTTACTTAAGTGTGTTTATCATAAAACCAAAACATGTTTTCGTATTCAAATAGTATGTAATTGGATTCTCTGTTAGATACTAAGAATTATTTGGAATTAGGTTGATTTCTGAGAATTGTTGTTATCAGATTTTGATGTTGACATTACTGTTTAAGCAATTTTGTGTTATGTTAAAATCTTGTATTGGAACATACTTGTGATATGGGATAATGTATTTGGTTATGGTACCAGTATGACAATGATAGATTGTAGCCTATTAATGTTGTGAGCACGGAACAATAGTTTATGACCTATTGATGTTAGACTCGTAAATAACTCAAATATATATATGTGCATTGATTCATTTCTTGTGCTGTAAGTTATAATACAATGCTGATATTATCAAATGAGATTTTCATTATACACTTCCTTTGTGACAGTAGGATGGATAAGAGTTATGAGATGGAATTGTGATATAGAATTATGTCTGTGATCTGATCCATACCAGAAAGTGGAATCATGTGGATTAATGGACTGATTCTGTTTGCATGAAAAGTTTCTGGCAATTTTGTTTTAAACTTATGTTTGTGAAGAATTTAGAAGATGAACACATATGGAGATGGCTGAATTTGGATGCACCAATTCAGTGAACAAGAGATAACCTTTAAAATTAATGGGGAATGGGTATAATATTTAAAAAGATAATTGGCCTTTCCTATGTCTATGATTTGTGTGATCTAGAATGGAGTGTGGGGCATAAGGTACTGTTACATTACTAAACGGATTAACAGTTAGTTGTGAGCACTGTTATGTTTACTAACGGGATAACAGACTACGTTGCACTGTAAGATATGTCATGGGCATAGCCATGGGTGTAGAATCATGACCCTTCAGTGTTAAATCATCTTAGTATGTATGTGCATCATCCTTCTGAATTCTGACTGCGAGTTGTTTATTTTGTCATGCTTTCATGTCTACTTTATCATGTGACTATTGTGATGAGATAATGATGTTTTGCTCAAATGAACTTATGGTTTTTGGTTATATGTTCATGATGGCACTAATGAAATGGAAGGTGTCTCATGGAGGTTTTCTGATTTATGTAATTATGCTGAGCCCTATTATCTATTTCTCTTGCATGTGTTAATGTCTTGCAGATTCTAGATTTGAAGAGTCATTCTGATGTGGGCAGGCAGCATGGAATGATTTATAGATTGTTTTACATATGTAAATTGAAATACACTGTAATTGTAATGATCAACCTTTGTGTTTAATTTATGTATTCATGATACTGGATGAAGTGTTACATATGTATTTATTTGTAAAAATTTCCTTATGGGATATGTTGATGTAACTTGAATTGGAATTTAATAAAAAAAATTTGTTGTGGTTTATTTCAGTTCCTTATTTGTGTGTGTGCACTATGGTTTATTTTTTGTGGTGTTACACCCCCCCCCCTCTCAATTATCTTGGTGGTCTTTATTTTCTAACAGGCATGTGCGTGCTCTTCTATTGTACAGTTATACTCATAAAATATATGTACGGTTATAAAATTTGATGCCTTAAAATTTTATAACATAGTTCCTCTTCATCAAAATAGAATGGAAGTGGTGATTCAATGCATCTACCCACATTTTATGTGCTTTGAGCCAATGAAATTTTTATCATCATGATGAAGTAATAATGCATTAAATGTCTTACTGATGTCCCTATTTGATTGGTTGGTGCTATGTTTGTTATATTACTGCTATAAAAATAGAATGGCAGTGGTGACTCAATGCATCTACAGCCTCAACAACATGGTAGCATTGATCCAATAATAGAAAATACATTACAAATGGAAAGCTCATGGTCTCAATGAAATAAACAGTGTATAAAACAATATATGGTGCACAACAGTAGCAAGCATGCAATGACAACAATAACATTACATGATGCTCGAGCTCAAATTCAAAAAAGTAAGTGTATTAATGTATGATCTAATAGCACCAACCTCATTGATCATTACCTTTCACTCCTCCATCATTATAGCAGAGATAACTACCTACAACTATATTTCATAATTCCTCCTTTTAAGTATATATATATCAAGTATAATTATGAGTTTACATTATATATTTAGTCTTAATAAAATCTTATAAAACAACATAAAACTAACCCAAAATACTTTGTCTTAATAAAATCTTAATAAAACAATATATTTAGTCTTAATAAAATCTTATAGAACAAAATATATTGTGTGAAGTGTTTCATCTCTCTTTATTTGTTTTGTTGTTGATATTCACTATGTGGTACTCCCTGTTTATGATCATTCCATGAGGAAATGTCTTGATGGTTCATGGGCTGCAAGCTAGGGAATCATCCATTGTTTATGATCTCACTATTTGAGCACCTCATGTCCCTATTTGATTGGTCGGTTCTCAAATAGCGATCTCATAAACAATGCATGATGCCCTAGCTTGCAGCCCACAAACCATCAAGACATTTCCTCATGAAATGATCATAAACAGGGAGTACCAAATAGTGAATATCAAAAAATAAATAAATAAAGAGAGATCAATCACTTCACACAATACCTTGAAGGTAATATAAATGATGACCTAGCTCTCAAAGTTCGCGAGTCATCAAGCATTCCAAATGAAAAGATGTAAACAATGCCAGTATTAAATAGTGAGCTCATGAACAATGCATGATGCCCTAGCTTGCAAACCTTGAGCCATCAAGACATTTCCTCATGAAATGATCATAAATGGGGAGTACCACATAGCTAGTGAATATCAAAAGAAAAACAAATAAAGATAGACCAAATACTTCACACAATATATGTTGTTTTATAAGATTTTATTAAGACTAAATATATTGTTTTATTAAGATTTTATTAAGACACGGTATTTTGGGTTAGTTTTATGTTGTTTTATAAGATATTTATCAATACTAAATATATGATGTAAAATCAATATAACAAACAGAGCATCGGCCAATCAAATAGGGACATGAGGTGCTCAAACAGTGAGCTCATAAACAATGCATGATGCCCTATCTTGTAGCCCATGAGCCATCAAGACATTTCATCATGAAATGACCATAAATAGGGAGTACCACATAGTGAATATTAGCAGCAAAAAAAAAAAGAGAGATCAAACACTTCACACAATGCCTTGAAGGTAATAGCAACAATTCCCTAGCTCTCAAAGCTCGCGGGTCATCGAGCATTCCTGTATCATGTTTAAATGGAAGCACTTCCATGATAAGAGCATTTAGCCCTCTGAGAAAGTCGTTTGAGGTCATATTGGATGCTTTGAATTGATCTTTTCTTTGATCTAGCTTTCTCCCCACTTTCCACTTCTTTTCTACTTCATTCTAGGTGAAATTAGGGTTAGGATCTTAAGGATTTTCTTGAATTTCCCTCTTTCATAGCTCTATTTCTAGGTAGGATTTAGAAATGGATCCTCCTAGCCTTCATCATGATAATCATAGGATTTTATGTCTATCACTGACATTCTATCCTGTTCTGGCATTAGTTCTAGGTTTCTGGGCATCCCCGAGACCTCCTGACTTGGTTTTGAGTCAATTTGGGACCAGGGTCAAGGTCGAGTTAGAACCTGACTAGGTCAGGGTTGAGCTAAGACCCTAACTAGGTCAAGTTTAACCTTGACTTTGACCCCTTCCTCCAAAATTTCAATTTCCATAATCTCTGGGCTTTGGGCTTTCAAGAGATTTATTTTCCCGCTTCTGGGTCGGCCATTTCAAGTTTTGGGATGGTAAATCCTTTAATTGCATTTAATCTAGGTATATTTTCTAAAGGTGAGGACCTAATTGGGATTTAATTCTCCAAGGTGGCCCATCTAGAGGAGTGTGCCCTATTTCACTATAAAAGGAGGCCTTCCTCTCTCATTTTCATCATCAAGTTTTGTGAGAACATCTCACTCAATCAAGTTTTTCATATCTCATCCTCAAGCAATTTATCAAGCTCTCAAGGTGATCAAGAAAGAATTCCATTCAAGAAAGCATTCATTCAAGAATTCAAGTCCTCTTCTCCATCCAAGTTCTCCATTGAAGATCAAGGATTTAGAGCATTCAAGCCATTGAAGGGATTTGGTTCAAGCATTCAAGATTTATCATTCAAACCCTAGATCTAGCCATCATGATGGTGTGATCTTCCTTCAAGGTCCTTTGTTCATCTTCAAGATCCATTTCATTCTGTTACCAAGGTGGATTCCAAGCATACAACCATGAAGGTTTGATTTACATTTATTGTTCTGTTCAAGCTTTCATATCAATATACTTGTTTACATTTCAAATACAATTGCATATCTATTGAATTGCATAGCTCCATTGTTAGATCCTTTTCTACTACTTGCTAGCATTCTCCATTTCAATTTCAATATTAAGGTTGATTCCAAACCGGGGTTTGACCAAGGCAAACCCCCCATACAATAAAAACCCCCATCTTCTTTTAGGTACAAGTGCGGAGTTTTGGATTTGAGAGTGAATTTAGATACCCTTTTTGGCAAACTTTTGAGATTTGTGAACAGAATTTGAATCAGACTTCAAATAAAGAATGTGGTATTTGACCTTTTATGAGGGTCAAACCTGAGCTGAGCCATCTTGAGGAAAGATTTCTGGGATTTCTCTGTCTTGGCATTTCCAATCCAGGACAAGTTTTAGATTTTCTTGAAAGTGCACATAGACATCAGAATTCAACATTTTCCAAATTTGCCTTAATTTGAGGTTAGTACTTGTATTTCAATTATTATATATTCTAAACATAATCCTCCACATAGGGAAATATTGGATTTACTCTCTCTTCCATATTCATCCACAAATTGATTCGATTGTGTATTAACCTCTAGGTTGATCAAATCAGATCTCTTCTTTGGGGAATTTGGGTTTTGAGAATAGATCTCATATTTCCCCCTCTACATCTGAATAGTGGTGAATCCATTTTACCTCTATTCATTTTGGTGAACCTGACTAGCTTACTCTCTTTCTTTTTGGTGTTAGATATCCCTTTGTGTTATTGTATGTGTGTTCACCTTCCACTATTCATTTTGGTGAACCTGACTAGCTTACTCTCTTTCTTTTTGGTGTTAGATATCTCTTTGTCTTATTGTATGTGTGTTCACCTTCAACTGTTCATTTTGGTGGACCCAACGTACATACTCTCCTTTTCTTTTGTGGAATTAGATGCCCTATTGTGTTAGATTTTAGATCTTTTCTTGCATTTAGATTCGATCTAGTTTATGCTCTTGCATTTACATTTCAAAAATCCAAAAAAAATTGGAAAATTTCTTTAAAAATACAAAAACATTTACATTTTCATGCTTTTAGTATTCAACATGTATGATTCTTGTTTTGAGTACTTTGATGAGGCTTTTGTTATTCAAGATGATAGATCCCGTATGATTCTTGTTTTGAGTACTTTGATGAGGCTTTTGTTGTTCAAGATGATAGATCCCTTAATGAGGTACATGGAAGTGAGGCTGAAAATTGTTTGAATGAGATCTCCATTGATCCTATTCCTATTTCACCCTCCTCCACAACCTCTTCAATTGACTTTTACAAAGATGAGTTAGGGATTGATGATTATTCTTCTCCTAATATATGTCTTTTTTGTGAGCCTAGTTTACAATACAATTTACCTTCTTTCCCCTTTAGGGATCAAACTTTAATGACTTATGACACTCCTACAATGCGCTTTATGGATAGGGATGATAATCCTCCTATTTGGGATGAACCTTTGAAATTGGATATTGATTACTCTCTTCCTCCTATTTGGGATGAACCTTTGGATTTTGATATTGATTACTCTCTTCCTCATGAAGCCATTATGGATAATTCTACTTTTTGGGATGAACCCTTGGATAAATACATTGATTTATCCCCTCCTTGTGAAGAATTTTTGATACAAAAGAATGACATATTCTCTAAAACACACTTCCCTTATGTAAGAGAAGATGACATTATAGATCCTTTACCTCCATTTGGGATTCCTTCTAGTGACAAGATATTAGTGGAGAAAGATATGCATTCTCTTAACGCTCTTTCTCTTAGTGGTGATTTTATGGGAAATGAAGATCCTACCTTATAGCATTCTTACCATAATATTACTTATATCTATTCAAACCCTTTTCCAACTATGGTTCCAAGTGTTCCTCCGGTTGTGTCTTCCATTTGTATCACTTCCTACACTTTTAATAGTGTTCCTAATCTTCCTAATCCTAATTATATCCTTCCTAATCCTAATCCTATCTTTCCTAATCCGATTCCTAAATCTCCATCTGCTATTCCTAGTTCTTCCCACACTTATGTTGAGGTTCAAACTATGGTTCATGATGTAGATGTGCAAAGATTCTTTAAAGTACCTTCTCCGTATTATCCAATCCATAAAGATAATAGAAAAGAAACTTCTCCTTTGAGATTTATTCATAATTTTACCCCTCACTCTCTTTTCTCCTCTAGACTGGGGGGAAAGAGGTATATTTCTTCCTATCTTCTAGAATATGTTATGTTCCTTCTTTGAGCTTAATTGGTTATTCTTTCATTTATCTTGATGGTTTTTATTATGATAGATTTTCATCCATTGCTCTCTTCTATTATTCAAGATATCTCTTCTAAGACCTGTGTTTTGCAAAGGTATCCCTTTCCTTCAATCCCTGGGGGGCAAGGTTCTTTCTTCTCTTTCTTTGTTTAGGGAACTGCTTTCCTTAGCTTAGTGGTATTTGTTTATATTGCAATATTATTTCATCATATTGACGGATGTTTTGACTATGGATAACCTTCTTACATGAGAAGTTGTTGTCTTGGGTCGTCACTTCTTCTCTATGTTACAAATTATGTTTTTTATAAACTCTTACCCTTGTTTTAGTGTTAGAGTTGTTTCCCTCATTCCAAAGATTTCTCTTCCTCTTCCTTTCAGGGGGCTTGATGATTGAATCTTTGTTCCCGCTTGTTGAAAGATGATATTTTATCTAAAGCACTCCTCTTTGGTGGGGGTCTTGTTGATAAGATCTCTTTCTTTGAGGATCCTTTTTCCATGAGTGACATATCCTTTTTCATGATTATCTATACTCTTTGATGTAGGGTTAAATATCCATCGCTAAGGATATGGTATACATTATTGTAAATAGGATATCTCCTTGTATTGTGAAGTAATTATCCTCTTCCATCTTTGTCCTATGTTGGGGGGTAAGGATGTCATTTCCTTCGATCTTTCCAGGATTCACCTCTTTCCTTGGGTAAGCAGTATCTATCTATTATGTGACATTCAATCATACATGAAAATTATTTTTTGCATTGAGGACCTATGTCCTTGATAACAACCTCTTTTGTTGTTTGACATTGGGTTTCCATGGTTGATATATCTGTCACCTTGGAAACTAAATAGTGTGCTATCCCTCATAAGGGTTACTTTCTTTTCACTTCTTGCATGATATCTCTTTACATTTATTCCTTCCATGGCCTCGTAGGAGCTATGACCTTCTTGGCTTGGATTGGGTGTTGTCTGTGGATATTGTCTTGATGCTGAAGAAGGCTTTATCCTTGTTCTTTTCTTTCCTTAACATGTCAAAATAGTATGTTTTTTCCATATTAAGGAGGGGGGCATATATAGGGCCTCCCTTGTACTATAGTTTTTTAATTTTTACATGCTAAATCTTGGAAGGTAATGCACATAAGTTGCTAAATCCTGAAAAGACATGCATTCATATGCTAAATCTTCTGATGATAATGCACATAAGTTGCTAAATCTTGAGGAGACATGCATTTTTCAAGTTTTTCAATATGTTAAATCCGCTGAAGGTAACGCACATAAGTTGCTAAATCCTAAAGGGACACGCATTTCCAATTTCAAATATGCTAAATCTTGGAAGGTAATGCACATAAGTTGCTAAATCTTGAAAAGACATGCACCTATATGCTAAATCTTCTAAAGGTAATGCACATAAGTTGCTAAATCCTAAGGAGACACGCATTCAATATTCATAGTGATACAAGAAGGTGGATCTATGGATATTCCAGAAGCCATCAGAAGATGGATTAAAATTACAAGCATAGTTTATGGGTGAACCTGTTGGGCTCTCCCTCCATGGTGATTCATGGTAAGGTGGGCATCTTACTGGGTGAGGTAATCACTTTCTCCTTTCTCTCTTTTCTTCTTTCATGCTAGTAGGATAGGATCATGAAGCTATGTTATTTATAGTGTTGCTCTTATATTTCTTATGTAAACATTTATGCTTTTATGATAGCTTTCCAAATATGATATTAACATGAGGAATAGTTCTTAGTGAGGTTTCTTATGCTAATTGATTTGGGTTATTTAGTGCTAACCCTTGTTCTTTTGGTTTTATTGTTTCGCACCCTCGTGTGTGTATGTTGAGTTAGAATCTTTAGTCTGGGGGCTCGTGTCCTTAGCTAAGTGTTATTTTATCTCTTTGTGAATCCACTTGGATCTCCTCTTTCTTCTCCTTTACCAAGAGTTTGCATTGAATCCATACTCTTGCTAAAGTGGGGGCTTAACGTATCATCTTAAAATGGAAGCACTTCCATGATAAGAGCATTTATCCCTCCAAGTAAGTTGTTTGGGGTCATATTGGATGCCTCAAATTAATCTTTTCTTTGATTTGGCTTTCTCCCCACTTTCCACTTCTTTTCTACTTCATTCTAGGTGAAATTAGGGTTAGGATCTTAAGGATTCTCCCGAATTTCCCTCTTTCATAGCTCTATTTCTAGGTAGGATTTAGAAATGGATCCTCTTGGCCTTCATCATGATAATCATATGATTTATGTCTATCATTGACATTCTATCCTATTCTGGCATCAGTTCTAGGTTTCTAGGCATCCCCGGGACCTCCTGACTTGGTTCTGAGTCAATTTGGGACCAGGGTCAAGGTCGAGCTAAGACCCTGACTAGGTCAAGGTCAACCTTGACTTTGACCTCTTCCTCCAAAATTTCAATTTCTAGAATCTCCGGGCTTCGGGCTTTCGGGAGATTTATTTTCCCACTTCTGGGTCAGCCATTTTGGGTTTCAGGATGGTAAATCCTTTAATTGCATTTAATCTAGGTATATTTTCTAAAGGTGAGGACCTAATTGGGATTTAATTCTCCAAGGTGGCCCATCTAGAGGAGTATGCCCTGATTCACTATAAAAGGAGGCCTTCCTCTCTCATTTTCATCATCAAGTTTTGTGAGAACATCTTGCTCAATCAAGTTTTTCATATCTCATATCAAGAAATTTCTCAAGCTCTCAAGGTGATCAAGCAAGCATTCCATTCAAGCAAGAATCCATTCAAGCATTCAAGTCCTCTTCTCCATCCAAGTTCTCCATTGAAGATCAAGGATTTAGTGCATTCAAGCCATTGAAGGGATTTGGGTCAAGCATGCAAGATTTATCATTCAAACCCTAGATCTAGCCATCATGATGGTGTGATCTTCCTTCAAGGTCCTTTGTTCATCTTCAAGATCCATTTCATTCTCTTACCAAGGTGGATTCCAAGCATACAACCATGGAGGTTTGATTTACATTTATTGTTGTGTTCAAGCTTTCATATCAATATACTTGTTTACATTTCAAATACAATTGCATATCTATTGAATTGCATAGCTTCATTATCAGATCCTTTTCTACTAGTTGCTAGCATTCTCCATTTCAATTTCAATATTAAGGTTGATTCCAAACTGGGGTTTGACTAAGGCAAACCCCCCATACAACAAAAACCCCCATCTTCTTGTAGGTATAGGTGTGGAGTTCTAGATCTGAGAGCGAATTTGGATAACATTTTCGACAAACTTCCAGGATCTATGAATAGAATTCGAATCAGACTTCAAATAAAGAATGTGGTATTTGACCTTTTATGAGGGTCAAACCTGAGCTGAGCCATCTTGAGGAAAGATTTTTGGGTTTTCTCTATCTCGGCATTTCCATTCTAGAGCAGGTTTCAGATTTTCTCGAAAGTGCACACAGACATCAGAATTCAAAATTTTCTAGATCTTCCTTAATTTGAGGTTAGTACTTGTATTTCAATTATTCTATATTCTAAACATAATCCTCCACATAGGGAAATATTGGATTTACTCTCTCTTCCATATTCATCCACAAATTGATTCGATTGTGTATTAACCTCTAGGTTGATCAAATCGGATCTCTTCTTTAGGGAATTTGGGTTTTGAGAATAGATCTCATATTTCCCCCTCTACATCTGAATAGTGGTGAATCCATTTTACCTCTATTCGATTCTAAAAGCTAAGATGTAAACTATAGTACCCCTACCCCTAGTCCAATTTTATTAATGTTATGATTATTCTAGGATGTTAGATTATATGTTAGGAAATCATCAATGCTTATGATTTCACTAACCCCATACTTGCATGTGTATGGTTGATGTATTTTTTTTACATTTCTGTTTGACATGCTTGATGTGGTTGAGGGACAGAGTCGTAGTTACTTGCTTGCAAGATCCAAATGATCGGACAATCCCCATCATTGTCTGTTATATATTTATATATGCTTGTACATGCGGGTGTTGTATGCAGGTTCACAGGTACTAGGCATTGTCTTCCCTGAATTGTCAGGATGAGTGTGCCCTATCACAATATCTCAAATGGTAAGAGAGGGGAGATAACACGAATCCAAAACCCTAACCCAAACCCATTTATCCTAGTTGTTGGATAAGTATCGGTCTGTTTACCCTATCCAAATTTGTCAGGTTGGCAAAGTTCATGGATCCCTTTTCTAGTGTTGCTTGGTTTTGGTTTTGTTTGATTTTATGTCGTATGATTTCAGTTGATTTGTGGTTATGTGGGTGATTATTAATTTATTGATTATAGTTGAATAATGTTTGTTTAGATTATTTTATGTGATTATCAATGTTAGGTGCATAGTGGAATTTAATGATTAAATATGCTCCTATGATTAATTGAGAAAATTAAATTAAAGTTGATTATTTGAATATTTGGGAATTAATATTGATTATGTCCTAAGTTTACTTTGATGAAATTTAATTAAAATCAAATAATTGATTATTTGGATTTAATTGAGTATTTTATTGAGAATTAGATTTTATTATGTTTGTGAGTATTATTAAATAATTAAATATTTAATTGCATGCTTTATGATGCATTAAGTATTTTATTTATTTAATATGTACTTTAAATTATTAACATCTGCATAATTGAAAGTGATTTGTTTGGAAAAAAGTGACAACTTGTCTTTAGGAGACCAAGTTGAGTTGTGCACAATTATATTTATTTTTAATTATTAATTAGTATTTTCTCTCAACAAAAGAGGGAGAGTTTGATTAGGAGTTCTTTATGAGTCATCTAGGATTTTTTTGCTTGATTGGTGGAATTGATTTCCAAATAGAGGGAGTTTGCATTCATTTTGGATGGAAGGACGTTTTGGAGAATTTTGGAGAGAGCTATTGGAGATTTTTGAAGTTTGCTTTGTGTTCTTGAGCATTAGTGTGTGTGTGTTTGGATTTCTGGGTAAAGGTTGTTTGCATCTGGATTTGGGGATTGCATGCATTGTGATTCAAATCTGCAGGTGGAGCTTTTCTGTTGTCAGATCTGAGGGTTTCAACATTCTACAGGCCTTCTTATTCAGTATTTAGCATTGGAATTGAGGTAGGGATTTGTGGAGTTTTCCTGTTAATTCATCAGTAGTTCTTTCTGTAATTTCTCTATGTTTGTTTCAGTTTGTAGATATAGATCTATTTTCTATATATGTTTTCAATTCGGGGTTTAGAAAGCTCATAGGATTGCTATTTTATATTTTTATGCAAACTTGGCACAGCAGGGTTATGCTGCCCGATTTTGGATTAAAAATTCATCCTAGAACTCTTAGAAAATGAAAAAATCAATCTGTATATAGTTAGTTCTATAGTTTGAATAAATTAATTAAATGGGTTGTTGAGAAAAAACAATTTTTGGTATAAGAAAATGCAATCTGGGTGAAAAATTCATTCTCTGTTAAAAAATGACAGTTTAAAAAAAAAATACCACAGTAAATAAATTTGCTTATATATGTTAGAAAACTTCATTGGTAATTGTTATGTTTTGCAAAAACAAATGGAGGAAAAGACAAGTTAAGAAAATGACAAAAAAATTAATGTGCAACAATTCTTCCTTTTCTGGAAAATTACATAGTTCTAATAATTTTCCATTTTCAGAAACATTAAATTTGCTTTAAAATTGTCAATTGATATATAAATATATATTTCTTTATAACTATAGTTGTTAAAAATTGCATTGTAAAAAGAAAAACTAGTTGCATGATTGAACTATTTGAAAAGTTTTTTTTTAAAAATATATTTTAAAAACAATTTGTTTTATTATAAAACACATTGGAGAATGTGTATAGAAAAAAATTTATTTAAAAAATAATAATATTAAGTTTTTTGGGGGGTACCCCATACCCCGTGCGCGACAGGGGACAAGCCCTGTTGGCGGTACCAATAGGTACTGTGACAGGCTTCCCTATCGGCGGTACCTATTGGTACCGTGCAGTAGGGAAAGGGGAAGGGCTGGCGTGGGACCCAATTTCCCCCCCAATGCACTTTGTTTATCTATTTTTTTTTAATTATTAAAACAACACTTTTTAAAGTGTTTTCATATTTTGTTAATTTATTTTTGTAATTAGATTTTTATAAATTTTAAAATTAGTTTATTTTAAATTATTATTAATTTAGTTTAATGTAATTTAATTTACTAATTTTATTAATTAATAACTTATTTTAATATTAAGTTTTAAATTTTAGGTGAATGGTTATTTCTTTTGGAAATTCACTTATTTAATTATTTCTTTAAACGTAGAATAAAATTTATCTACTTTTTTAAAAAAGAATATCGGCTTAATTTGTAAGTTTATTGTTGAAAAGGAATAGAAAAGTTTAAGCATTAGACTTTATGGATATTTTTTTATTAAGAAATTACTTTACTTTTAAACTGATATTTTATATTGATCTAAATGTTTATTTCTTATAGTGATTTGGGGTAATTTAGTTGCTGATGGATTAATTTTAATTAAGATGTTTATTTTTCATTCTGTGTACCAAATTATCATTGTTGAATGATATTATGTCTTGTTGCCTGTGTATTAAATTTGGAATTTGTTCTAAATATTCTAATTGATAACATGAATTTTCACAAGTGTTTAGTTTTATACTAAAATTTGATGTTTTTATTTCGTTGAATCTTTGGGGAATCTTTAGGGAATATTCCTTGTTTATAACATTGTCATAACATTTATGATTCTTTCCCTTAATGAGTTAATTATTTATATGCATAGATTTAGTTATGATTGTTCCGGATTGTGTGCAACTATGGTTAGTTTTCAGTTACTATGATGTGAGTGTTGTTTTCTTTGTGCCTGATATGTCTTCTTATGCAATTTATGGGTTATCGGGAACTAGAAGACCTAGGGGGAAAGCAGAGGCTAGGGTATGAGTTGGTTGGATATGTTCTCAGTATTATGTTTGATGTGTGCGTGTATTCCGATCATCCCTTATTTAACCATTTGGGCTCATGTTGTATTGAGTTTTACTTCATATTCTCTAGAGGAGAATATGGTATTGACTGTTTATGTTTTATCCACAGGATTATGTGTATATTCTTTTGTGAACACTTTGAGAGTGTTTTGTGATATCATGGTTATGTGAGAACCAATATGTTCTTGTTTTTGTGGAGCAGTCCTGAGGGACATTGTTATCTTTTTTGTGATCTATGTGGGATCTGTGAGCCTAGGGTAGTTTACCTAGATATGTAGTAGGAGGTGACTTGCAATAAGCGTCGGGGCCCACAAGTGGCTACCAGGATCACTTATTGTTAAGTATCTTAATCAAGTGATAACTAAATATAACATTGAGAGTTTTATTAAAATGAAACTAATAAGGTATGGTCCTCACCCAAGCGTTAGTGCTAGTACAGACTAAGACGGTGTTGAGAAGATGACTAGCCCCCTTTTAAGAGATGAGTTGGCATAGTTGATGATTTCATCAGTATGAGAGGTCATTGATACCATGTATGGTCACTTGGGTGTCGGGATCCAGCAAGATTACTAGGACGAGACTTGAGGATTAGACGTACATGATGACACCTTCCTATGGATAGTCTAGTTATCCTACAAGTGTTAGTTGCCTCTAAATTAGTGAGTCTTTCATGGCATTATTACTTTTTCACCTTGAGTTAGAGAGCTTTCAGGATCCTTTCCTTAGCTTGATCTGTTTGATGTTTGTTATCTGAGTGGGATCTGTTGTTATCTCCTCAGCACGGTGGGAGTGGACCATTTAGGTTCACGAGGTCGGGTGGTAGTGATTCTTTTACCATTTGAGATTCCAACATTCATGTACCAGTGCTGGATGATCCCTGTAGTAGTTTCTCCTTCTTGATCATCAATGATGGAGTTATGTTCTTCTTTCTCTTTTTCTTGTGATCATATATTCTTGTATCAGTTATTCAGAGATATCATGTGTACCTCTTTTCAATTATTGTAGTGCATACCCTGCGACTTGTGTAGTGGATGTAGATTTATGGATACCTTATGGTACCAATTGTATTTATGCCATCTTCTATGTGATGTTGTTTTATACTTCATTTGTTTATATGAGTTTTATAGTTGTACCTAATCTATAGTATTAATTATTGTTAAAGTAATCATCATCAAGGAACCTTTGAGAGTTGTAACCTGTGTTGGTTTTTTATGTTATGTGAGTTAATGGTAATTGCTTCCGCAGTGATGCTTATCATGTGTGTTAACTTTTTAAAAAAATTATTCTACAAACTTAGATGCATGTTTAGGTTAATTTCTTTTGGGTTCCCTGGTAGGGTATTACATAGACAATGACACTATTAACATTTATATTGTGTCATTAAATCAACAAATGTCATCAAAATGAAATTGAGTTAATGAGAAGACAAAGCTTGAATGCCTACCTCAAGTGCTAGTGCCCTCTTCCCACATGGTGCCAGCCTCTTCGCACATGCCAAACTTGAATGCCCTCTTCATGCCATGCAAAAGTGTAGTGTCATCTTCACCGCAGCTCTTCAAATTCACAAAAATTACAAATGACACTTTCTTTTTATTTTTCTTTTTGTTTATAACCAATCTAGTGTCGCAATTAAATCAACATATGCCATCAAAATGAAATTGAGTTAATGAGAAGACAAAGCTTGAATGCCTACCTCAAGTCATGGCTACAACATGAAGTGCCTTTTCCTGAGTGCATTTTCTGAGTGCACATGTTCTGTAGCATAGTTCCTTTTAGAAGTGTATGGCTTAACTATGCACATGTATAATTATAGATGAGGATCAATAATATGATGTCAGGCATTGCTTAGATCCTTTGGATCTAAATCCATCCTTTCTTTCCTTGCAGTTTCTGGATCATACATGAGCATACTGGATTGAACCTAGGGTCAACACTTCATTACTTCAGGCAATATCAAGTACCTTCATTATTTATGTTCATCCACTTATGTATGTTTGCATTCATTCATATTCTTCTAAAAATTGGCTATACTCATATTCTTCTTATGTCTGAGTCTTCTAACTATGATCAATTTAATGCTGCAAATCTTGACATAGAATTTGATATCAACCGATCATATATCCATTCCAAATGATATAACTCCATTTGAATAAACATACATGCCAACCATTTGACAAAATGTCCATATGAAATCTAGAGCAATACAATAATTTTATAGCAAATTCATGATTTATAATGCCTTTGGTTTCCTACAAAGCCTTGGCGAAATCTGTCAGAAAATTAAAAGTTTGGTCGAAGTAAGTGTATAAATGAAGGATGAAACACATAGGAAGCTATGAGAATCTATGAGACGGTGACATGAAGCTAATGAAAGGAGGCATCTCAATGATGTTAAATAATAGGGGATTATCTTTGTTCCCTACAATGGAGAGCTAATTCTGAAAGTATAAATAGATAATTTTAACAATGTATAAAGTCCTTCACAAGATGTAATAAAAACACTGTCAAGGCATGAGATCTATTTGGTGAAATGCCACAATAGTGGTGTCTCATGCAATGCTGAGATATTCAAAATATTGTTGGATAAATGGATAATTTTAACAATGTATAATGTCCTTCACAAGATATAATGAAAACTATGGAGTGAACTATGTTTATCTGATTATATAACTATTATCTTATGTCAGGTATACCACACAGTCTCATGGATTGTCAGGTACAAGTCAATACACCCCATAGAGATTAATGTCTTTTATCATTTGTAAAATATTTCTCATTACCACCTTTCTTTCTCACTGCATGAAGTGCAGGTACTAGCGAATAGGTATTTGTCAGAATTGTCTTCCTCGAGCGAGGAAAATCTAGGAATGAAAGAAGAAAGTGAGACATTTAGTACGTGTAATTCAATAAGATCGACTCGAGGTCAAAAGATCAGAAAGAAATTCAATAAACACATAAAATTTTTCCTTGCTCAAGGGGGGTCGTGTTCTTATGATGATGAGAGAAAAGGAAACTCCGAGCTGTCGTTTAGGTACGAACATCTATAGAAACAATGGGTCCCCAATCAACTTCCTTCAATAAACACTGATTTTTGTGTTAAAGAGAGGATATATCACATAGTACCATCTTCATTACATGGTTTGGGCCTATTTTCCATGGATGACATAAAGGTCTCTTACAACAAAGTTGTCGAATTGATGGATTATGTTAGACCTTGTTATGATTACAGTAGTTGCATGTAGATTGTTAAATATAAAAAAAGTATGTGTAGGTATGCACTTGCAGCAAATTATATACAACAAAAAGTCAATGAACAAAGTAAAAAAGTAGCTATATACGTTGATGGAAGACCCAAAGCATCAGGGAATATTGCAGGTTTTATAAATAGTAGACGGTCTGCGTCAACTAAGAAGCAACCCAATTGCATATTTGAGGCACGCGAGGGAAATCATGTATTTGTATGTTTGATCAAATCAATAGGTGGAGGCAAGGAGCTACTTATCGATTACAATTTGAATCGCATAGATACAAATATCCCCATCACTATCATGGACAAGGTGGTACACATTTTGATAATTATCTATTATTCAACGTAACTTAGAATAAGAACATGTGTTTTAACATGTCTGAATGATTTTTTTTGAAATACAGAGCTATAGTATGGATCAAGAGCCACACGATATGCATGGAGGTGATAGTTCTCATGGGACTTCTTCTTCCCGATAGGTAAAACTCATTGTTGTTGTAAAAAATGCACATACAAGAAAAATGTTAATGCATATTTTTTGTTATGTTAAAGCGTATTTTTTGTTGTTCTACTATTTTGGATTGCTTTTAAATAAAGGGCTAATAATATTGTTGTCACAAATGAGTGTTGATCAGAAAAAGGGAAAGGAACAAGTAATCCATGAGGAGTCGCAGAATGAGAAGGATCCATTCGATGTTGATTTTTTTATCAGAGGTTGATCTTGTGGTTGCACTGGAAAAGGTCCTTTGTGCAATATCAAAAGAGTTAGCTCAAATGACAAATATTCAACCTCACACTCCTGAAATAAAGAGGGCATCAAATATGTTGATTGGCCGTGTTCAGAACTATAGAGTAAGTATTAATGTAGTTTTTAATTATAACAAAAGTTCAATAATGATTTTTATAGTATACTATTTTATTTATGTCATTAACTAAAATATATATGTGTTCTCTTTATAGGTTATGCTAAATAGATTAAAGGGCATTACCTCAGATGCAAATACTTCAGATGGTACATCGCATGTTTTATCCTCCATCTTGTCTATGGTTATCCATATTTTTTTATGCTCTAACAATATTTCTGTTTAGCACCTGCTATTGAACCTATGTTGAGTACAGTGCCTGGTACGAGGATGAGATCCACAAAGGTAGTTCCACCTGCAATGTCGACAACATGTAGCATGACCACAGATGCGATGGCAACACCTATTATTGGTAAGTAGACTCCTCTTTTTTTCTCTTATTTATCATGTGTTTATTTTACTTGAACTATATATTCTTTCTTAGGTGGCATTTTGTAATATTGGATTCATTTTATGTAGGAGGCGATGACGCAATTCCTGGATGTACTCATTTTAAATGTACGGGAACAATACAGTGTGATCAATTGCTCGTGAGCAATGAAGATGGACTTCCCTTAAGAGTAGCCCAACTTCCAAGTACTTTAAAGACTGATCCTTTCTTTTACTATACAATATAATACTCATAATGTAATGTACTAACCCCCTGTGTGGTCCCTTGCAATAACTAATTATAATAATCTCGTAATTATCTTCCAGGTAATAAACTATTTTATGAAAAACTTAATGATGAATGTTTGGGCATTTTCGGGCTGACCATATGCACATGGTATCATATTTTGATTTCATTGCAAGATTAGATTTCGTTTCATCGCTTTCTTCAAGTATATTAAAAGGTAACTTCTCTTCATTTATGAATCTAATAGTTTTTTTTCTTAAAAGGTGGTCAGTACAAGATAAAAGGTTAAAGAATAAACTCATTGACTCTATGACAACACTTTTTGGACCCAAAGTCTTTCATAGACTTAGACTTCTTGACAAAGCGGGCACTGTTTTGAAGTATTCTAGGGACAACTACATGACCCAAATAGAACACAACCCTTATTACGAGCGGCCACCCTATATTCCTATTAATGAGTGGGAGGATCTTAAAAAGGATGCACTTGAGAGAAGTGCAAGACATAGTGGACGAGTAGTATCACTTGAGGAAAGAAGGTACATGATAATGTTAATAATGAAATTATGTACTATTTACTCTTTGTACTTATGTGATATAACATATTTCAAACATCACATAGGTTTCCTGAGACAACAAAGGAAACAACAACAAGAAAACAAAAGCATACGCAACATAGGCTTGGCTCAGGTGGATATTCAAAACTTGTTGTACGAGTTGTAAGTATTAGTAAATGAAAAATCGTATGAAAATATTTATAATTAAATTGCAATCAATTTAGTTTTGATGAAATTCACTACAATAAAAATTCATGATACCAATAAAAAATGCAGGCCTTGGAGTTCAAAAAATTGATTACAGAAGAGGACAAAAAAATAGGCTACAAACAAGGCTATAAATTCATGGCTGAATGATACCGAGAAATGAGTGCACAAGGTTCTTCTACTAGATCTGTTGATCACGTAAATAAGTCAATTGATTTTTATTTCAAGTTGAAAACTTTACCAATTACTGTATTTGATGTTAAGTTCCAACAAAAAGTGAATATATTTGTTTTAAGTAAGGAAACACTGATTATATATTTGTTTAAAACTTTAAAGTGAATATATTTATATGTATTAAACTAAATGATTAACATTTCTCAGTATTTTTCTTGTATTTACATGTATATATTGTCGATAAATGCACTAATTATTTACATTGGAATGCAACATGCCAATATTGATACTGCACTGGCCAAGCATGGCGGAGGCATTGATTCTAATGTGAATTGTAGTACTCAAGGTATACATTTTCTATTTGAATTTTGATTAATGAATATTTAATACAAGCAAACATGTTAAATTGAATTTGGCGTAGTAATAAAAATTTAATTATAATGTATTGGGATTAATAAAACATTTTGTATTGCAATTGCAGGGGATGTAGAGGACATTGTTCCTGATGAGTGTGTTGAGGTTCAAGCCATCGGGCAAGATGATGTGGTTGGACAAGGTAAAGAGCGTCACATTTATGTTTTTTAATGTATTCAAATGCTTGTTTCAATAATGAATATATTTTTAAATTAACCCTAATTATGATAATATGTTTTTAATTAAAACCTTTTATTTGTTATTGTAGAGGACCTGCCTTTGCAAAGGACAGTGAGATCAAGTGCACGACCGAGAAGAAATGATGCTCTAGACATGGATAAGCCTCTACAACAATATAGGGAAGCAGAAAAAAAGAAAAAGCCAAAAAAAAAATGATTCTCATTTATGCAACTTATTTGATAATGACTGATGTTTATTTCTCGATGTTTATTTGATAATGACTAATGTTTATTTACACATTTTTGAGCTTAGTTCCATGTTTATACACTGAGTTTCCTTTTATACATTGTTGTAATGTTGGAGGGGTTTTTGCTAAATTTTAGGGGATTTCATATTTTGGGAGAAATTAGTATTAGAATGTTCAATGGGTTCTTTTCTAAAAAACAATACTTGAACAACAACAAAACTTGTAATACAAATGTTGATTGCGACTACCAAGTTAGAAGCTTCACAAAAAAAATTAAATCATCATCTTGTCTAGAATGGTTAATCAATTGTTTAAGGTGGATTAGTTGTGATGATGAGAAGCACCATTTAGATGTTAACTGTGACAGTCTCTTGGTTTCAAGCAATGTAGGAGGACATGCCTAGTTCAATATGCAATCTCAATTCATATACATAGGATATCAGGTGGAGCTGAAAAAACACAATAGGGTTGCATTTTTTATAGAGGTCTTCAATTGTGTAGTTTAAGTTTTAGACCATCGTGAACATTGTAATTTTGACCTATTAAAAAAATGTAAACGTATTGTCTTTTTTCAACTCCAACTACTATCTGTGCATGTTCTTCTTGTGTTGCACGTGCATTCTCGATTCAGATTGGGAAAAATCTTATTTTCAATGTGAGGGAGAGAAGCCATACACATAAGTGACAAAGTTGAGGGGAGATGAAGGAATACCAAACAATGAATTTGGAAATTTTCATCAGAGAAATTGTAGTGGAGGTCTGATCAATAGAGAAGATAGTAATGACCACAGGAGAATGAATAGTGGTTATAGTTGTAGTGGGGAAGAAAGTGGAGGCCATCCATGAAGAAACTTGTTGACAGAGATGGTGTACAAGAAACAAAGGAGACTAGTGTACTTTTTAATAATAACAAAAGTTCAATAATGATTTTAGATGTTAACTGTGACAGTCTCTTGGTTTCGGGCAATGCAGAAGGAGACGCCTAGTTCAATATGCAATCTTAATTCATATACATAGGATATCAGGTGGAGCTAGAAAACACAACAAGGTTACATTCTTTATATAGGTCTTTAATTGTGTATTTTAAGTTATAGACCATCGCGAACATTGTAATTTTGACCTATTAAAAAAATGTAAATGTGTTGTGTTTTCTCAGCTCCATGTGCTATCCGTGCATATTCTATTGTGTTGCACACACATTCTTGATTCAGAGTGGGAAAATCTTATTTTTGATGTGCGAGGGAGATAAGCTAAACACATAAAGAACATGCAAATAAACATGATAGCTACAAAACATAAATGTAGGTATCACAACAACTGAGAAACATAAATGTAGGCATCAGCATCCCAATTGTTTGGAGACATAACATAATTGAATGCTACACCCAGACAATGCAACAAAACCACTACTCCTGCAATTCAAAGTGGACACTGCGGGATCCAAAAACCAAAGATACCTACAGTGTCCACTTCGAACTACAGGTATCTTTGGTTTTTGGATCCCACAGTGTCCACTTCGAAATGCAAGAGTAGTGGTTGTATTGCATCGTCTAGGTGTAGCATTCAATTATGTTGTGTCTCCAAACAATTGTGAGCTTGATGCCTACATTTATGTTTCTCAGTTGTTGTGTCCCAGAACCCCTTATGACCCTTTATGATCCCTAAGAATACATCTTAGAGGTCTTAAAGTGTCGTAAAGGGTCATAAGAGGATCCTAGGAGGGACTAGATGAGCTTCCACCTTCACGTGGTTGGCCCTATTAAATAGAGAATGTTAAACTATTATCAAAACAAAGAGAAGCTCAATAATTTAAGATCTCAATCAATGTATGACAAATATATATTTCTTTTTAAAGAATAGTGTGAGTCATCGCAATTATGATGGAAACCAAAGAATAATTGATGACAAAACTAAAAGCAATGACTATCTGTCGGAAACATCAATCACTTCAAGGAGAAATGATCACTTCAGCTCACCTCAAGAAGTCTTGACCCAAGATCAAGTCATATTGATCCATCTCAATGGCTACCAAAATCAACAAATCTCTGCCAAGAACCCAGTCGCAAAGAAACACCACAAACCGCACCGTGAACCCAATGTGAAGAGGCATCCAATGTCTCATAAGTCACATCAAATGACCCACTTTCTGTAATCCAAGTCTCTCATCTTGGTTCACCTAGAAGAAGACTTCTCCCAAGTCATCACGGACACCATAGTGATCTAAAAATACAAGTCTCTAGACTCGACTCAATAATCTACGGGCCACTACCAAATCTACTGCAAAGTCATCTCTGAATGACATAACCAAATCTACAAGAACACCAATTGAGTCAAACTCGATTGACAAATACATATATTTTTTTTTAAAAATTGTGACTTCTGTCACAATTACGATGACACTAGAAAAGCGACAACAATCTATCAGAAACTTCCGATGGATAACCGTCTCATGAATAGCATTTCTGTCGGTAAAAAATATACCAATGACAGTTTGACGTTAGAACATTATGACAGTTAACCATCGTAGGTACAACATTTTCATCGATAAACTAACTATGTCCAACAAAGATCTATCGAAAGTGGGATGGCTACAAATAGACCTGATGGTGTGTTCACTGTGTTGAAACCTTCTTTTTGCGATGACTAAAGATGTCACAATTATGATGCCAATCGTAGCCATCACTTTTTTTTACTGCAAAACTACGACGCCTGGTGGTGTTGCTTAATCGAGGGTTTATTGTTTGAATTTCAACAATCCACTGTCGAAAAAAGGTCTCAAATGTACTAGTGTTGGTGTTATGTTCAAGTGTTCTTTCATTGTGTTTATGCTTTATGTTTAAGTATACTTAATTGGATAAAGAATTGAAACTTGTAGATAACTGATTCACCCCCCCTCCCCCTCTCAGTTATCTCTTGGGACTATTCCTAACAAGTTGTTTTGTATTGTAAAACATACAAAAGACATCATATATCAAATAGGTATCTGATATATGATACATATCTAATATGTGATGCTTTTGACACAAACTAGTATCCTTGAGATTTACCTAAAGATCATTATGGATTTTGGCTTGGGGATGCCAAACCTAGATGGTCAACCCAAAAAAACATGTTTTACAGACTTCCATACATCTCTAGACTTCAACCATGTAGATGAAAACTTTTTTTTCATGCAAATTTGGTGAAACGAAAAGGGTTTCTCAAAGAAATTCTCAGCTTTGTTAAAATAGATAATTATTATTTATTTTTTAATTGAGTTACATCTAAAGTCCTGATTAATAGATTGATTGAAAATGACTATAAATTTCAAACAATATAACATTTTTCAAATCTGAAACATGCATCACATTATACGCTTCACATACTATAAGAAAAAGAGTTTTCAATTTGATGAAGTTTTGACTAAGTTATGGTGGTGAGATATACAATTTTTTATATTCTGGAAAAGTGGTAGTAGAAAAATCATAATTAATTATTTAATTTTAAAAAATTACGAAAAGATATGTGTCACATCTGAGCATGAGTCTACTACTTATATCAATAATCTTGTATAAAAATATTATCATTTCATTGTGTTTAAGGTGGTCAAACATACACCTACTTCTTATAATTTTTTGTGCTACTACATTGAAATTTCAAATGTTCACTAAATAGGATAATTATTTTCCAAAACCTAGCTAGTAGCTTATAAATTACATTCAATTTTCTACATATTCTCTTCTTACATATTTTTTTATATAAGATTGATAATTTATTCAAATTTTTACATCAAGTTGCCTAACTCTAATTTGTTTAAATTACATTACTGCTTAAGGGCCTAGTTTGGCATACCATGATCCTATATATATTCTTACCTTTGGATCTCCATTTTGTGATGCTCCTAAGAGAAGCTTTCTCTACAAGTATATTGTAATATGTTATTGTTCGCTAAATAGTATATTGGGTTTCTTTTGGAGTGTGGGGTTTTTGTCCTGAAAGGGTTTTTCACATGTAAATCATGGTGTTTTGGTATGAATGTTATTTGTGTTAATTATTTGTAACTCTGAAAAAAATATAATAAATAGGAGATATTTTTTATAACAAGTTAAATGGTGATATTCCTATTAGGATCCAGTTGTGTAATGTTTTGACACAAACTCATTGACCCATGTTTCATGAGTAGTGGTTCACAAGAACCCATCTCTCATGAGAATGAATGGAGCACTTAGCACTCATTGCATCTAGGTGATGCTCACAAAGGTGAAGCACAAGGACTTACTAGATGGTCACCCATCCTAGTACTACTTTAGCTCGAGCGCACTTAGCTACAAAGTTTACTCCTTGATTAAGCCCACCACTGAAGGTTTTACAAATGGGGTTGTAAAAAGAGTGGGATTAACCATGGATGAAACTCCATAGTTAAGCATGCTCGAGATAGAGAAATACTAAGATGGGTGACCTCCAAGGAAGTCTTAGTGCTTCACCTCTATGATCATCACCTAGATGCAATAACTGCTAAGTGCTTCATTCATTCGCGTGAGAGATGGGTTCTTATGAACCACTACTCATGAAACATGGGCCAATGAGTTTGACTCAAAAGACTACAAAGTTGGATCCTGATAGAAATATCATAGACTAGATAATGTTTTTACATTATTATCCCCTTAAGGATATTGTTGGAAGTCGGTTTACTACTTAACCTCCTTACATAAATACTGTGTTTGTTTTTTGTTCAACATTTCACTATTATTGTTGAAAATTGTTGATTTTATTAAAGTTTAGCTTAGTTCATTCACACAGCATTCACAACCTCAAGTCAATTGAAATAAAAGGAATCATAAACTTTCATGTTTAGCTCCCCTCTCAAGATTCTAGTTGAACTGCTATGTGATTCTAATGCTAAGGTATGCAAATTTGAGGTCTTAATTTGCATCTACAAACCTAGGATTTCATTACAATACTTATTGAAATTTCTTGACATTCTAGTCTCCAACCCTTAGACAAATCCATATCACTATAAACATAGGTTTAGAGAGTATATCAATGTTGAACTATCTTCTAAAAAATACATTCATACTTTTAAAGCAAATTTCTAATAGATCTAAAATGAGCTCAATTCCTTGAATTGTAGTGGAATGTGAGAGAATTAAACCCTTAGAAATGTAAAATTAAAAGAATTGTTTCACGAATAAAAACTAAGGAATGAAGGCTTTATGGAAAGAAAATCTCCTTAAAAATTCCACATTCTAACATGTAACACAACCTCATTCTCAATGAAAAAATAAAACTAAAGAATTAAAAAATCTTTACCCAAAAGGTGGATAGTCATTTCCTCCTCCCCACCATCCTTCACCAACTTTATGATCAAAGTACATGTAGATTACATAGTTTGGTCGATAAATTTGAAAATTTGTACAGATAAGAACATGATTTTCTAGGTATTCCTCAAATCCCTTTATTTCTTATCCATTTAATTATAGAACATGTTTGAAAGGGAAGAAGAGATGAGGTAGAGATCCTCCTGAAGATTGGACACCTAAGGAAGATTTAAGTGGTGTGAAGTTGATTTTTGCCTTATAAAATTTCAAAGCCAAGTGTTGTCCTAAATGGTAGACCAAATATGTGATTCGTCTCTAGACTTGTTTTCATGGCCATAACATTGTAACGAATGTTCAAGTCCTTTTCTAGTTGTCCAACAATAAACAACACTTGTTATACATTAACTTGCAACTATTTGTTTTCACACATGAAGCCATACTATGTTCCTTTCAAGCTATTAGGGTCTCTCTAGAATTATGCATTTTATTGTGTTTTGCAATATGCTAATTTTTTTTTTTTTTTAATGTGTGGGGGGTATCTCTGCGACCTAGCCCAACACCCATTAGCTCAAATCTTGGGTACCTATGCGAGCTAGGGAAGATTAATCCCCCGATGAATGAGATCCTTCGCCTGCAAGATTGTCTATCGAATGTGAATTAAATTTTGAGGTGTATTAAATAATATCAGGTAAATAATACATATTATTTTCAATGGGGGATATTTCATCTACAAATCATTTTTAGCTACCCGATATGGGAGCACAAGCCTTAGGCTAAACCTCTTTGACTAAGAGCCAAGGACTAAGGCGTAGTCATTCCACCGAATTCCCCCGAGGCACAATCTCAGTCTAATCCTTATGATGAAAAATGCTGCACTCAACAAGACTTAATTCCTAGTAGACTTTTTAAGAACCTTTTAACTTAACCACCAAAAACCTATTATATAGATACAAATATTTTCAATTTATCTTTCCTAATATAACATAATCTTAATTTCCAATACATTAATATATATATATATATAACATTAGTTTGATGTTGTAAATAAAGATGATCCCGTGTTCGACCTCGAGAAGAGAACGATTTTGAAGTGAGCCCCACTAAAGGATCAATTTTATAGTATTGAATTCCTATTTAGAAAAGTAAACCGATTTGGTCGAGTGATTTGGAGTATGTGAACAACAACACTAATTGTTCAATTCTAAAATATTGATGTGCTAATATCTAGACCACTCTTTACAAGAAAAAGCGCATGAATATGGCTGATTGAGCAATTGCCACGCTAGTCAACAACAATAGCAGTTATTGTCCAATTTTGAAAGTGCTATTATTAATGTTTGGCGTATCGAAGGAGTTGACAAAACAATTATGAAACTTGTACTTCAAGATCGCATCGATGGCCCCGAAAAGAAAAGCTAGATATATCATTTGACTTCGTGGGTAATGCTCCTCCTTGTCCTCCTCCTTTTGGTGACCGGCTGAAGGAAAGAAATGGTCCAATGGTACTTAAGGTATTTGGTGCAATGGCATATCAGTTTTGAGTTGTAACCAATGATTGGTGAATTGGAATGTCATTTCATTTATTAATATTAAAAAATGGCTCAATTAGTTTTAATTTAAATATGTCTTTTTCTTTAGTTTACTATGCAACATCGTGCAGATAAGTAGGAGATATTTTTCCACAGCAAGTCAAATTGTGATATTACTATCAGGATTTAACTGTGTAGTTTTTTGAGTCAAACTCATTGACCCATGATTCATGAGTAGTGGTTCACACGAACCCATCTCTCATGAGAATGAATGGAACACTTAGCACCATGGAGGAAACTTTGTAGTTAAGCGTGCTCGAGCTAGAGTAGTACTGGGATGGGTGACCTCCCGGGAAGTCCCGATGCTTCACCTTTGTGAGCATCACCTAGATCCAATGAGTGCTAAAGTGTTCCATTCATTCTCATGAGAGATGGGTTCGTGTGAACCACTACTCATGAATCATGGGTCAATGAGTTTGACTCAAAAAACTACACAGTTAAATCCTGATAGCAATATCACAACATCATGCAGAGTCTATGCAACACATATATTTAGGAATTCATATTAAGAAACTTTCTTGTTTTTTTTTTCCCTAAATATATGACTAGATAGCCACAACCTCTTATCTTTGAACACTTTGTCTTTTAAATTAGAACATCTAGGTCATTGCAAATGAAAAATAGTGTTCTTTAGGTTAATGAGGTAAACCAGTATATTACACAAGGAAGTATATAGATGTAGATGGATTGAATTAGAATGGATTACTTAATATAGAAAGTTATATGTACAATTAACAATTATATCTTGGTCTATAATGAGTATGATAAAAAGGCTTGGAAGGTGAATTGGGAAAAAAATCTTCAATTCTTTGCATATATTTGTATATTGTATGACGTCAATCTATAGTTCAATTAGCAAATGATGGTGTTTTGTGCAATAAAAGTCTCAAAGGAAAATTGGTAGCTTCTAATTAACTATGCATTTACCTCAAAAGATCCAAGGACAAATGAAAATAATATCTAAATAAGTAAGATAACCAAGCTCTATTATCAATAAGGACAAAGGAGAGAGGAGAGCGTTAAGCTTAAGAAGCACACTTTAAGCTTTGACCTTAGAATGCAGTTGTGATTCCCAACTTAATCTCTTAGTTTGTCACTTGTCATTAACAATGCGACATATTTCCAATTGTTTGTTAACAATTCTAGTTGGTGGATTCATCATATACATCAATGGTATCTCAGTTTGCATCAATTGCTAGTTGCTAGTATGATGGTAGTCTTTGCAATCCATGTTCAGTCAAACCAAGAATATGTTATTATCAATTTTTTCTCCTCACACCCAAGAACTAAAGGCTAGCCCAAATCAAAATTGAAACACACAAAACTTGTGTTTATGAAAGGAGTGGGGAAGAGGAAAGTGTGTCTTATAGCTACGATAGACAGTGCAGGGGAGTTGTG
>BSBK01008544.1:0-41439 GCA_027943335.1 Chamaecyparis obtusa | reverse complement strand
TTTTAACTATGAGTTTTAAAAATAAATAAGAAAAGAAAATTGTATTTTGAAATTTTATTTTTTTTCATTTTAAAATTTTTAGTAGCTTAGAAACAAATGGATTTGTGGGGTTTAATTAATCTTTAATCACAAAGAAAACTTTAATTGTTCAATTGTTATGATAAAAAAAAATTAATGATAATTTAATAGCCTCTCATGGTCATAGTATTTTGTCCCTACATCAATAATTTTCAATATATTTTCATTACTTTCTATTAATTATAATAACCAAGTTGTCAAGAATTTAAGAATAATGTAAACTAATGATAGTCGAACTTTTCTATATATAGTCATTTTTCTGTTTTAACAAGTAATATCTATCATACATGACTAGTTTTATCTAGAATTATTAAGTATTTTTATCAAATTCTAATATTTTTTATTAATAATAAAAGAAAATATACAAATATTTAATCATTGCATTTTTTATATATAAATCAATTTTTATTTTTATTTTATTTTAGAAAAGGTGGCAGTGCCACTTGATATATTATAATATAATTTTTTACATAAGCTAGCTCTAAAGTAAGGAGTTCCCAGATAAAAGAGGCAAGAGAAAAACTCCATTCGTTACCCCATCAAGAAAACCAAAAATAGAGGATAATGGACGGGCGAGATAATAGCTGCATAGTCAAAATCCCTAAATTCATCATTTCCAAACTTGTTAGGAATTATAAAGTTTTTCCTAAAATAATTACAATAAGATAGGCCCGATGGGCAATTATAATTTCCCTAGAACATATGAAAGCCTATAGTAATTACAATGATAAGCCCAATGGGAAGATATAACTTCTGAGAACATATGAAATATATACATTTTTCCCCCTGATGATGATAGCAGCATAACAGAGGAGAGGGACATTAATGAGACAAAAAGGAATGACAGAAAACTCTCAACAAACTCACTGCCTAAGAAAAGGAGCTTTCAAAATTGAATACATGCTACCTAGATCAAACCGAGGAACATCATATGATCAACTATCAGCATAGTGCAAGTGGAACACCTGCACACATATCAAAAGCAAAAAACAAAACTAGAGAAAAGCTCCCAAAAAAATAAAATAACATTAGCCTTCCATGAGAGCAGGGGTATTTTCCGTGGAACCCAACTCAAGATTGAGATCAGGTAGGGTTTGAGAAGGGGCTGGAAGTGATGGATGCAGGAGAGGCTAGAAGGAGGGAGTGTTAATATGATTTAGAACAAAAGAGAGCAGGGGGTGAATCAGTTGTTCCCAGGTCCTGATGTATAAAACAAACTTAATTTTTTTTCCTTAAATCAGATCCAATAAACAAAACAAACTAGGTCATCGCTGATTCAATAATAGAAACATATAACAATGCAATCCACTACCTAGCTATAACCTAACTTGTAAAATATAGAAATGTTCAAACTAAAACATTCACACAAGTATTAACACCAGGATTTATAGTGGAAACCCAATGTGGGATTTAAACCACTTTGTAACATGCTACTATTATTTTCACTCTTCTAAATTGAGCTCGATTAAAAGCCAACCCTGTCAAAAGTTATAGTACACACTGTCAAGTGTGACCTAGTTAAAGGATTTCAATCACCCTATTAAAAGTGAGCCTTTTCATAGGACTTACATAAACTCCATTAGAATGCAACCTTGTTCAAAGGATTTAACATATGACCTTTAGGTCAACCTATGTTAAAAAGATTTTGACTATTACAATGGTTAGAAAGTAGCAGCAATATTTATTTGAAAAACATACAACTCGCTTTGCAAATATCAGATCTGATTTCATACACTAATGTTGGTTTACTGAATTTGAAACTTTTCCATCTCCATCTCTGATCTGCTCGAAACTTTTCTTCAAGCAACCACCATAATTCTCCTTCAGCCTTTTCTGCTTATACAGTCAATAAAACTTCACTGATCTTCCATCATTGTCTTTTTCACCCATGCACATACATATCCAATGCTCAGGTTCCCTTTAATACTTTCCTCAATTAGGTTAACTCATCTTATGTCACTCAATCTCATTCGTAGATCTTAGGGTTAGGTCAAATTCATTGAATCTACCTGCTTCATGTTCTTCAGCTTCATTTCTGGAATCATCTCAAATCTCTTAAAGATTTACAATAAAATGTTTTACAATGCATTCAAATAATCAATAAATAAAGTCAACACATTTTACATAATCCAAGAATTCAACAATGTCGGCTCTAAAACTAAATTCTCTTCAAATATAAAAATGTTGATGCTCAGTTAATATTGTGATCAACTACTTAGTCTTCATGTAGAAAGCTCAGTCATTACTAAAAATGTTTCCTCGGCTTATACTATCTTCCTCGGTAGTTAACTATTGTTCAGTCGAAACTAGAATTTTGCTCGACATACACTGACTCAATCAACACTAACATTACTCGGCTTAAACATGATTTCTCCATTCTTTGCTCAGTCAAGGCTACTAGTTTAGTCTTCAGTCTTACTAAGATAAACAATACATTGTCTAATCATTGTACAACATAGTCAAGTACACTTTGTAGTATCAAGATAACTCAACCTTTCCCTAGGTGCTATTGTTACCAACCTTGCCTATCCCCTTAGCAACACTCAAATAGATATAGTACTTTCCTAAGTAGCAATAGTCTTACCAATAAATGTTTGACATCAATGACAATACAACAATTATTTCAATTGTAGTAATTGCAGTTTCCAACAATCTCCCTCTTTGGCATTGATGGCAACACCATATGATATCACCTGAATAACACATGGATTACCAACCAATCCAAAAACTTATCTGTTCATCAGAGAATTATTTATAATATCCTTAGCTTCATTCTGATTCAAAATCCTATAACCCTCACTTTTGTGACCACCAGAAGTATTCAGATCTCCCTTTATCCTGATCCTTCATTTCAGCTCATCACCCTTACTTTTTAGTGTCATGTGTTATCATATCAGTTCATCTCCCTCTTTGACAAAAATTCCAAAGCAACAACTAAAACATACATCCATCAGATGTAGATAATATCTGTGCAGCTCAGTGTTTCTCCCTCTGTCATCTTGCTTATGACTGATTCCTTGTCTTTGCTCCTTTTCACAACTCTAGGCTAGCCCTAAAGTGTGACAATCTTATGCATCAATTTCTCAAATATTCTGTTGTAGCATATTTGATGGAGTGCTCCTAGCTTGACTAGACAGCCTTAGTTAGGGGAAGGACCCCTAATTGACTTCTCAAATACTCATGAGCTTCTTTGGGTAAAGCTTTAGTGAATATGTCTGCTAATTGTTCTTTTGTATTCACATATTCCATTCGAACTTCTTTATCTTGTACTAATTCTCTCAAGTAGTGATACTTGATTTCTATGTGCTTGGTCTTAGTGTGCATCACTGGATTCTTAGAAATATTGATAGCACCTATGTTGTCATAGAAAATAACAATAGGTTCAGTGATTTCTTCTTTCATGCCTATCAACAGTCTATTTACTACAGTAGAAACATACTCGGCCTCGGCAGTAGATTGGGAAATGCAATTTTGTTTCTTGCTCATCTAGGAGACTAATTGCTATCTAAGAAAGAAAGCTCCACCACTAGTACTCTTTCTATCATCTACATTTCTACCCAATCAACATCTGTATAAAATTTGAGTTCAAATTTGTCATCCTTCTTATAATATAGACCATAGTTAGCAGTTCATGTCAAGTATCTCATAATTCTTTTCACAACCATCATGTGTGTTTCCTTAGGATTGGTAGATTATCTTGCCACAATCCCAACAACTAGTGCAATATTTGGTCTACTATGTATAGCATACTGCAATTTTCCAATCATGGATCTACACAAAGTCTAGTTCACTTCTGCAGCATCATCATTCTTAGATAACTTTTGTCCAGTAACCATAGGAGTACTCACTGGTTTAGCATCTTCCATCCCAAAAGTTTTCAGTATTTCATTAACATACTTAGACTGTGTAATGAAAATTCCATTCTTCCTCTGATATACTTGTAAACCAACAAAGAATTTGATCTCACCAAACATGCTCATTTAAAATTCAATTTTCATTTCATTTTAAAATCTTTTACACAATGCATCTTGTCCACCAAAAATAATGTCATCCACAAAAACATTTTCCAATAGGAAACCTTTACCTTCTTCATCCTTCATGTACAGATTGCTTGTGTCATTTGTTCTTTAAAATCCAATTTGTATCAAGTAGTTGTGCAACCTCTCATACCATGCTCTGGGAGCTTGCTTCAATCCATATAGTGCTTTGTTCAGTTTGCACACCACGTGTCTTCTGTTTGGATCAATAAAACCTTCTAGTTGTTCTATGTAAACTTCTTCTTATAGTATACCATTCAAAAATGCAGACTTAACATCCATTTGATATACCTTGAAATATTTATAAGTAGCACATGCAAGCAGAGTTCTTACTCCTTCCAATCTAGCTATAGGGGAAAATGTCTCCCCATAATCTATTCCTTCTTCTTGTGCGTAGCCTTTGCATACTAGCCTAGTTTTGTTCCTAGTTATTTCACCATTTTCATTCATCTTATTCCAAAACACCCACTTTGTTCCTATAACATTTTTATTTTGAGGTCTCGGCACCAGAGTCCAGGTATCATTCTTCTCAATTTGGTCAATCTCTTCATTCATTGCTTGTATCCAGTCTTCATTCTCTAATGCCTCTCTAGTTGACTTGGGTTCAAATTCACATAGTAGACATGTTGGATCCTTAGTCTTACTTCTGGTCTGAATTCCAGTATTTTTGTCTCCAATTATCTATTTAGGCTTGTGATGTCTTCTTACATATTTTTCCAAAATAGGTTTAGCTCTTCTCTCCTCTATTTCATTAGGTTACCCAACAAGATTGTCAAATTTAGCTTTTGAATGCTCAGCAACCTCTTCCTAATACTCGGTAGTATTTTCTTGTAGTTCGACATGTTCTTGTTCTCTTTCAGCACTATTTTCTTGATGCTCGACAGGATCTGTCTATCACTCGGCATTGCTTATCCGAGACTCAGCATCGGGTGCAAGTCTATTACTTGCCTCTTCTTCTTCCTCAATGTACACAAAAGATCTATAATCTTCTGGTTCTCTTTTGTTGTCACCTTCATTTCTTTCTACATACTCATCAATTTTCACATTCACACTTTCCACAATTTTGTTAGCGTTAGAGTTCAAACACTTATAAGCTTAACTTTTTGTGGAATATCCTAGGAATATGCCTTCATCACTCTTAGCATCAAACTTTCCATTCCAAGTGTCTTTTAATATATAGCACTTACTTCCAAAGATTCTAAAGTATTTAACACTCGGTGCATGCCCATGCCATAATTCATAGCGTGTCAGATTTGTACCTTTCTTGATTTGTACCCGGTTAAGAGTGTAGATAGCAGTGCTTATAGCTTCTTTCTAGTATTTTTATGCCGCATTCTTTTCAATCAACAATGTCCTTGCACAATCCAAGATAGATTTGTTTCTTCTTTCTGCTATACCATTCTGTGGAGGTGTTCTAGGTCCAGACATCTGTCTTTTAATTCCTCTATCATTGCAAAACAGATTGAATTCATTTGATGTAAATTATCCACCTCGGTCAGATCTAAGACATTTTAGGTTCCTACCTGTCTCCTTCTCAACCTTAGCCAAATACCACTTAAAGGATTGAAAAGCTTCAGATTTTTCTTTTAGAAACATTACATGCATCATTGTAGTATGATCATCAACAAATAAGATAAAGTATCTAGCACCATAGTAACTTTGTACACCCATAGGTCCACAAAGGTCAGTATGAACCAAATCTAAAATGTTTTCAGAAGTAAAGGATTTTCTCTTAAAAATTGACTTTGTCATCTTTCATAACTGACATTCCTTGCACATCACATTCTCAGGTTTCTTCAATCTAGGTAGACCTCTTACCTTTTTCTTCTTACTTAAATCTACCAGATTGTCAAAGTTAACCATGACATAGCCTTTTATGCCATAACCAAATATCATCAAGTTGTGGAATTAAACATGTTTCTTTAGATAAGTCAAGATAGAACAAATTACCTCTAGTCTGATCTCCACTTCCAATTAGTTCTCCAATAGCATCAAATATTTTAGCTTGCTTGTGATGAAATTCCACTCAATAACCATTTTTGTTGAGTTGAGCAACACTTAACAAAATATAATTAAGACCTTCAACCCAATATGCGTTTTCACAAGATATCTTATTAGTCAGTTTAATCAAACCTTTTCCTCTAATAGGACATGGTGCATCATTACCAAATTTTACACTTTTACCTCTGTAATGGTCTAAGGTCTCAAACTTATTTTTGTCACCAGTCATGTGATGTGAACAACCACTGTCAATAATCCATTTATCATTCTTGTTCACATAGGATATCAATGCAATTTTCTCATCCTCATCAGATTCATCTTTCATTACAAGATGGACTACCTCAATTTCAAAATCATCACTATCAGTGTCAGTCTCTTTTTCAGCAATGTAACAAGATTTCTTACCTTTTCCTTTGTAGTCCTTGTTCCTTCGGTAGCTTCTATCATCTCTTATATCTTTGTGTTTTCTTTTTCTTTCATCATCTTTATCCTTCATGTCAGGACCTCTAGCAGCTATATGACCAAAGTTATTACATGCAAAACATATAATAGGGAGTTTACCTTTATACTTTCCTTTTCCTCTTCTCAATATTCTAGCCATAAGAGCTTCTAGATCTTCTAGTTCTTCATCAGAAGTGTCACTATCACTTTCACTTTCACTTATGCATCTTTCTTTTTCTTTCTTTGGCTTGTTCAGAACTAGTTGTGACTTGAAAGAAGATTCAACATTACCAATGCTTCCAATAGTGAAATTATCATAGTTAGAGAGTTCAAAAGCAGTCAGCTTACCAACCAAACTTTCTAAAGTAAGCACATCAGTAGAGTTACATCTAGATTCCTAAATAGCTGAGATCTTAATAGCATATATATGACATAGGGTTCTTAGTACTTTCTCAATTATAGTTTCATCGTCAATAACCCCATTTTCTCCTCTAATAGCATTCACAACTTCTTTTATTCTACCACAATATTGTGCAATGTTTTCACCTTCTTGCATTCTCATTTCATCAAACTTACCTCTAAGACTCTCAGCCTTTGCTTTCAGTACATTTAAGTCACCACCATACATCCTTGCAAGAGTGTCCCACATCTCCTTAGCAGTTGTGCAATCCTTAATGTCCTCAAATTCTGGATAGCTTAGGGAAGATGCAATTTCCAACATTTCCTAATTATGTTCTTGCTTAGCTCTCATTTCTTCGGTAGTCAAAGGTGCGATAGGTGAGACATAGCCATTCTCAATGTAGTACTTTGTAGAGTCACCAATACCAGCCAGATGCAACTTCATCAAGATTTCCCATGCAGGGAAGTTTTCCTTATTCAGTTTCGGTACCTCCTTCTTATACATCCTGATCATTTTCTTCAGGCCCCTTTAAACTTGCTTTCTGTAAACACTAATAATAAGCAACAAAGCTCTAATACCAATTGTTAATATTATTTAGAAAAATAGAGAGGGGGGGTGAATCAGTTGTTCTCAGGTCCTGATGTATAAAACAAACTTAAAAACTTTTCCTTAAATCAGATCCAATAACAAAAACAAACTTGGTCATCACTGATTCAATAATAGAAACATATAACAATGCAGTCCACTACCCAGCTGTAACCTAACTTGTAAAACACAGAAATGTTCAAACCAAAACATTCGCACAAGTATTAACACCAAGATTTATAGTGGAAACCCAATGTGGGAAAAACCACTTTGTAACATGCTACTATTATTTTCACTCTTCTGAAGTGAGCTCGGTTAAAAGCCAACCCTATCAAAGGCTACAATACACACTATCAGGTGTGACCTGGTTAAAGGATTTCAATCACCCTGTTAAAAGTGAGCCTTGTCATAGGACTTACATACACTCCATTAGAATGCAACCTTGTTCAAAGGATTTAACATATGACTGTTTGGTCAACCTCCGTTAAAAGGATTTTGACTATTACAATGGTTAGAAAGTAGCGGCAATATTTATCTGAAAAACATACAACTCACTTTGCAAATATTAGATTCGATTCTGTACACTAATGCTAGTTTATTGACTTTGAAACTTTTTCATCTCCATCTCTAATCTTCTCAGAACTTTTCTTTAAGCAACCACCACAATTCTCCTTCAGCCTTTTCTGCTTATACAGTCAATAAATCTTTACTAATCTTCCAGAATTCTCTTTTTCACCCATGCACATACATATCCAATGCTCAGGTTCCCTTTAATACTTTCCTCAATTAGGTTAACTCATCTTATGTCACTCAATCTCATTCGTAGATCTTAGGGTTAGGTCAGATTCATTGAATCTACCCACTTCATGTTCTTCAGCTTCATTTCTAAAATCATCTGAAATCTCTTAAACATTTACAATAAAACATTTTACAGTGCATTTAATGCTTTCAAATAATCAATAAATAAAGTCAACATGTTTTACATAATCCAAGAATTCAACAATGTCGGCTCCAAAACTAAATTCTCTTCAAATATAAAAATGTTGATGCTCGGTTAATACTGTGATCAACTACTCGATCTTCATGTAGAAAGCTCGGTCATTACTAAAAATGTTTCCTCAGCTTATACTGTCTTCCTCGGCTTATACTGTCTTCCTCATCAATTAACTATTGTTCGGTCGACACTAGAATTTTACTCAGCATACACTGACTTGGTTGACACTAACATTACTCATCTTAAACATGATTTCTCCATTCTTTGCTCGGTCAAGCCTACTAGTTTAGTCTTCAATCTTACTAATAAAAATAATATATTGTCTTATCATTGTAGAACATAGTCAAGTACACTTTTTAGTATCAAGATAACTCAACCTTTCCCTAGGTGCTATTGTTACCAACCTTGCCTATCCCCTTAGCAACACTCAAATAGATATAGTACTTTCCTAAGTAGCAATAGTCTTACCAATTAAGGTTTGACATCAATGACAATACAACAATTATTTCAATTGCAGTAATTGCAGTTTCCAACAGGGAGGCATGACTGAATCTTGCTCCAACAGGTCTAGCAAGGCGAAGACAACTTGGTGAACATTATTCACCCACTCTTTTGACAAGAAGTACTAGTACTATTGCAGAGCTATTTTAATAGGCTAAAAAGATTATCATTCAAGCCCTTTTTTAATACTTTCCAAAACCATGTATACACCATGATTGTGTAGAACTGAATGATGATGAAAGAGACCACTAATTAGCATGGCTCCACCCCACAAATCATACTTCTGCAAGACTGTTGTGATTTTCATACCCTACAAAAGTTCTAGCCTAGCATATCTACTGCAGATCAACTCAAGATGAATAGGGGATTGAAGCAAGTCAAATGCATTAGAAAGGAAAATAGACAAAATCTGAGAAGGATAAATGATGTGTTTCCCTGAAGGAAATAGAACATTACTCCCAATGATATGCTTAATACCACATCTAATGTTCGGATAGTCACAGATAAAGATGGAGGCCAAAAAATCATCTTTGATGAAGCCAAGGAATGGCTTCTCCCATTCTTCAACTGCCAACAATACTCTATAATTCTTTGGAAAATAATTGATGTGGATCAAAGAACAAGTCGAGCACACTTCCACATATAAGCTCACACACATTAAGAAGCTTGGATGAGTCATCATGCTAAAATAAAGAATTCTGAGCAGAAGCTAGGACTAGGGGATACAAATGAGAAAATGACAAAGGAAAGGCAATGCTCAAAATAAACCAAGATGCCAAGTATATAGTGGATGAAAAAACTGCAATTTAGAGAATCTTTTAATAGCTAATAATGTCACCTAATGGGGAAAGATATGAAATCCCAACTCTACCACAGGACGCAGCTGCCATGAGGGAAACATCGGGTAGAAGAATAAATGCAAATAGAATATAAATAAACACAAGGATGACTGAAACCCAAGCGCCCATAATCATGATCAAGAGATAAATGGATGGCAGGCAAGGATGGCTAGCTGTATGTAAATGAAAGGAAGAGAAGTACACAAACAAAAGGGAGGCCCTCCAATATTAAAGCAGGTCCTCCTAAAGAAAAAATGAAACAGTGAACCGGCTCGACTTGAAAATAATACGCATGTGCCAAAGGACACAAGCACAATGACGGGTACCTGAACATAATAATCTTTCATACAACCATAGCTGACTAATCATTTTAACCAATGAATAAGTAGTTGTGAGATTGTAAGAAAGCCTTGTGTGTCAATCATAATAGAGAGAGCATAATAACAGCATGGTGATCTTTCTTATACTCCTAGCTTACTGGGCATTTTAATTTGAGAGTCACCAAATGCAAGAGTATAAGAAATCTTTGCATGGCACACATAAAACTTTTTGCAAAATGCAAGAGCATGACAATCTTTCTTATACTCATAGCTAGCTAAGCTCTTTCAACAAATGAATAGGTAGCTATGAGATTATAGGAAAGCCTAAAGTGAAACAGAAAATGCCATTGCCAAGAGAAACAGGGGATCTATTAACACGAGGACTCATTCCGAATAATTTCCATGATGGAAGGAAAATTATCTAACCTGTTAACTAAAGAATAGGAGTCCAAGATAACTTTATTGCAACCATAATTAGCTAAAATATCTACCAGCTTATTTCCTTCTCTATAAGTATGGGAAATAAGGAATATATCCAGAGAGTCAATGAGACCCAAACTTGCTGGAAAACATATTTCAGCTGCCAATTGTCAACAGACCTATGGATGCACGCATTAATAATAACCGTCGAGTCACCTTAAATATACATATTAGAGAAAGATAATTTCTTAGCAAGCATTAACCCTTCAAGCAATGAAATAGCTTCCACCATATAATTAGTACCAAAGTTAATAGGGGATGCCAAATAGGCTAAGACTCTACCTTCATGATTTCTTAGAAAAACCCCAATTCCTGATTCCTTGGAATTCCCTTTAGAGGATCCATCAAAATTTAGCTTGATAACAGGAGAGATAGGAGCGATCCATTTAATTGAAGATCTCAATATAGGAACTTTCCTGATACGGGGAAATACAGGGCACAACGGGAGAGAAATAAGCTTCCAGGAGCTTGTCACCTGACTATCCCATGAAGAGAAGGTTGCATTAGGGTTAAAGTGGCTAGATGATCTATTATTAACTTGTTCAAAGATGAGCCTTTCAATTGAGGAGATAACAGAATTTACATCTGAGACTTCTTTCCTAAAAATTATTTTGTTACGTTCCCACCAGATAGACTAGATAATTGAAGAAGGAACAACTATCCACAGACAAGAAAAGATTGAGGATGAAAATAGAGAGGGCCGTGATTGGAAAAGCTCCCAAAGAGACCTAGGAAGAGGGAAAGAAATGGACAATTTATCCATAACAAAGTCCCAATATTGATGGGAAAAGGAACAATGAATAAAAAGATGGTCCGCAGATTCCTCTTGAGAACCACATAAAACACAACAAAAAGGATCAGCTATATGTAATTTGGAAAGCCTATCGCTGGTGAGAACCCTATATTGGATAGCAAGAAAAGAAAAGACACCAACTTTCAGGAGGATGTTTGTTTCCTAACAGAATTTGAAAGCTTGCTGGGACGTTTACTCCTCAAAAATTTGAAGAAGAGCCTCATAGCTAGATTTAAAAGAGTAGACTCCTTTTTTTGTGGGGCACCACAACAACTTATCACTTCCTTTAGATAAAAAGACTATTCTTTTAGAAAGGACTACCGCAAATTCCCTTGCAAGGTCACTATTTAAAGGTAGGGTAGAAGGATTTGTCCAAGACACCTTATGGGACACAATATTGATAAAGTCCACATAGTCTACTAATAATTCTCCCCAAAGAAGGAAGGAAACTCTCATGGCTTCATTTAAAGATGTAGAAGTACTTAGAGGTAGGAAGCCATTCCAAGAGTCTTTCCAAAAAGATACATGGAGGCCATTAAGAACTTGCCAGGAAAGATTTTTAGTGACACTTTCTCTGGATGACATCATGAAGTTCTAGGTAGGAGAGCTAGATGGGGGATTAGAGACAGTGAAGATTCGATGGGAGAAAGGAGAATCAAGGTATTTTGATTGCATGATTTGACACCATAGAGACTGAGGTCTGAAATATATGTTCCAAACTAATTTCCCACCAAAAGCCTTATTTCTAAGAGACAGATTTTGTAAGCCTACACCTCCAGAAAGTTTACTAGTGGAGAGTTTCTGCAAAGAGACAAGGGGGATTTTTCTAACATTAGTCATATTGGAGGACCAGAGGAAAGATCAGATGATTTTTTCAATTTGATTAACTACAGAGATAGGTTCTTGGAGAACTGAGATATAATAGTTTGGGATAACAAGAAGAACAACTTAGATTAATAAGATCCTACCAGATAAGGAAAGCCAATGAGCTTTCTAGGCTAAAATTATACTCTTAAGCCTACTAATAACATTATCCCAAAAATATGTCTTCACTAGCCCAAGGAAAAATGGTATACCAAGATAAGTAGATGGTAGCTCATCTACAGGGAAACCAAGAATGTTGGTGATTCTTTGTTGGACTGCGTCTAGAGTGAAGAGCATGTAAACTTTGGATTTGAGAGGATTGATCACCTGACTAGAACTAGAAGTATATATGTATAATAATCATTTAATGCATCTGGCCTCTTGGATAGAGGACCTACCAAAGAGGAGTGTATCATCGAAAAAAAAATTATGGGTGATGGATAGAACTAAGTTAGGAATACTTATGCCCTTCTAGTTGGAGAGAGCATTTTGGGCTCAGATGGACCTACTAAGGGCTTCTTCCATGATGATAAAAAGAAAGGGGAAATTGGGTCCCCTTGGCAAACACCTTGGGTGGCATGAAAAAAGGTGGAGGGAATGCCATTAATAAGGACTGAAAAAGAGGCACCAGATAAGCAGTGCTTGATCCACTTACATCAAGCGTCTGAGAAGCCAAACTTAGCAAGGACTCTAAGCAAGAATGACCAGTTAATCTTGTCATTGGCTTTCATCATGTCTAGCTTCAAGATAAAGGAGGGAATCTGAGAGGACTCAATCATATGAAGAACTTCCAGAGCAACTAGAGCACCATCAGTAGTATCCCTACCAGGGACAAATCTTCCTTGTTGAGGGGAGATTAAACTAGGAATGAGTGGTTTGAGCCTAAGGTAAATAGCTTTCATAATGATCTTGTATACAGAATTACAAAGAGATATGGGCCTAAAGTCTGCAAATGTTTGAGGAGATTTACATTTGGGGATCAATGGCCACAAGAAGATCAAAGCTAATAACATCCCAACATTTTTGTAAAAAAAACCATAGTGAATCCATCTGGGCCAGGAGTTTCATTCGGAGCCATAGAAAAGACAACAAAATGAATCTCCTTAATAGTAAAAGGTCTCATTAAATTGATATTCTCTTGATGAGAAAAAATAGATGGGATATGTTGAAGAAGAGAATCCAGTCATGCTTATTCTCATTCTGGTGAAGGACCGAGGCAAGAAGATTTTTGAAGAAGTAGATTCCCTCATTTCTAATTTGTTGCTGGGAAAACATGACACTCCCATTCAATACACTTTTAATAGAGAAGATAGACAAGGGTACTTTCCTAATCATGGTCAAAGCATGAAAGAATTTAGTGTTCCTATCACCCGCTTTCAACCAAAGTTCTCTAGATTTTTGTCTCTAGTAGATTTCTTCTCTTGAGTAGAGGGTAGCCCAATAGATTTGGAGAGATTTTTGTTTCTCTACTACCTCCTCATTAAGACCATGCTTGATAATGTGATCCGATATCAAGCTGAGATCATGTTATATCATAGACTTCTCATGGAAGATATTCTTAAAGACTTCCTTATTCCAGGTAATCATTTTGGATTTCACAAACTTAAGTTTATTGGAGAATTGAAACATTCTAGTGCCTTTATGAAAGGGTCCACTAACCCACCACTATCATAGGAGAGAAAGGAAGTGAGGATGCATAAACCACATGCTTTCAAATTTGGAGGGGATTTTTTAATATTGGGCAAGGTGTTGATATCCAATGATATGGGGAAGTGATTAGACTCTGACGAGGAGAGGATATCAGAGGTGAGAGAGAGGTTTAACAACTTGAAGTCAGAGGAGATGAGAAATCTATCCATTCTAGATGAAACGGGAGAGTCAGATCTACAGTTAGTCCAGGTATAATTCCCACTTGAGGAAGGCATATCACACAAAGCATTACTCTGGATGAAGGAAGAGAAATCATCTACCACCCTTTATGTAGTAGGATTCCCACCAAATTTTTCATCGAGAGAAGTGATGGCATTTAAGTCTCCACCTAGGATACAAGGGAGATCACCAAGCTTACCTAATTGATCAGAAAGAGATTCCCAAAGCAATAGCTTGTCATGAGGGGCAGCCAGACCATAAACATTAAAAATATGGAAACAAACATCAAACCAAGAAGCTTTGATGAGAAGCCAATTAGGATTGACCACCAGTAGGTTGCCTTGAATGCATTTCTTATTCCAGAGGGCAATAAGACCACCGGAGGCACCAGATGATAGGACACAAGTTGAATCCCAAGAAGACCATTTCAGAATAATTTTATCATATGAGTCCTGAGAGAACTTGGACTCTTGGATGAGAATAATATATGCTTTAGAAGAATCAATATATTTTTTAATTATTCTTCTCTTTTCAGGGGCATTTAAGCCCCTTACATTCCATGAAATGATCTTCATTGGGGGCTAAGAGAGAGAGCTACTCTCCTGGTTCTAATAATGGGTGAATAGGAGTCCAACAAAGTTGATGGAATACCCACATCAATTTCATCTTTGACTTTAGAAGCTAAGGTTTTCCTGCCCCTCTTCCTAGGCATATTAGTAACCAAGACAGGTGCAGTAGGCAAGGGGGAAAGCATGCAGGCAGAGTTGTCTAAAGATAGAGTCTATGAGAAATCAAACTTTTCAGAAGTAGGGGGTGAACCAAGATCTATAGAAACACTAATTGGGCACCTTCAGTAGGAGAGGGACTAAAATCAATAGGATGACTCGAAAGAACTCCTTCTTCAACAACAATTTCATCAATAATTTGAGATGCCACCAAGATAAGGATGTTATCAGACATCAACTGAATCTCTTGATCAAAGATGGTAGTTGGCGAGGAAGATGGAATAGGAACAAAGGGAAGGCTATTGAAGATTAAATTCTACATAATAACTTTATCTTCCAGTGGTGGTGAAAGGGGAGGAAGACATAATAATGGATGATCATCCCAGTTAGAGGGAGAAATAGTTAACCAAGGAATATGTAAAGGTAATGGTGTTGTAGATTCCAAAACAAAAGAGGGGGGGGGTTGTTGGAAATTTGGCTGAGTTTATTACATAGATGTTGTCATTATGGCAACATATGATCCGTATGAAGATCACACAGGTCAGAGAGCAAGTATGACAGAGCACATTGCAAATTTGTCTAAGTGTGAGACAGTATTTTTACTAGTGAACCTGGACACAATTTTTGTTTGCAACGTTGACTAGAGTAAGGTCAATGCTTACACACTTGAACATAGACTCTATGATTTATATTGATCACCCATCTCAGAGGGAAAGTCAATATGGTATGTACAGAAGAAGTTATGATAGTTTTACCGAAGATAGTGTCAAGCTGATAGGATAGAATATGAAGACAGAACTAGTAAAGAGTTAAGGGATTATTTTGTTTATCAAAATAATGACTTAAAAATATAAAGGGAATACATCCTAGATGTTAACTCTTGGATAAATCTATTGGTATAAATGTAATTGTAAATATAATTGTAAATGTAAGAATTGTAGAAAGAACACAATAGTGTAGACAAGTGATATGATGCGAAGTATATGAAGCATATGTAATAGCGGTAGTGAAAGAGAAGCAAAGAGATATTGATACAAGTAGTATAAGGTTATGTACCTTAACCTATTTTTGTAATCAGTGTATATTGTACACTACATGTTTGGGTAGTGGGCTCATCTGGTAATCACATTTTCTACTACAACTCCTAACAGGGTTGAGGCTTCTAACAAGGCCTATAGTCCCTTAATCAGGACTGATACACTATATTCTTGTAATAGACTCCTAACAGGGTCAACATCCTTAACAAGATACTTTTGATTAGTGGATCTTTGTGGGTACCATCCCCACCGGGGTTTTTCCTTGGCCAGGGTTTCCTTGAGAACAAATAATGTGTTATGAGTTCTTTATTGTTATGCATGTTGTACAACTCCTAATAGGGTTGAGGCTTCTAACAAGGCCTATAGTCCCTTAATCAGGACTGATACACTATATTCTTGTAATAGACTCCTAACAGGGTCAACATCCTTAACAAGATACTTTTGATTGGTGGATCTTTGTGGGTACCATCCCCACCAAGGTTTTCCCTTGGCCAGGGTTTCCTCAAGAAAAAATAATGTGTTATGAGTTCCTTAGTGTTATGCATGTCGTTTAGCTTCTTATGTTATGCATGTATAAAGATAATCTATTATATCTATAATTGGGGAAAAGATAAATTTTGTAGAATACTAATTCACCCCCCCCCCTCTCAGTATTCCCTATTTCTAACAATTGGTATCAGAGCTTAGTTACTCAAAAAAGAATCATTCAAGGAAAGCCTAGCAGCTTGAGTAAGATCTCTATGGCTATGGATCAACTAAAGAAGAATCTTGAAGAAGCTCTTGAATAGATTGACTTGCTTACTATTGAAAAAGATACTTTGAAAAGAAAGTATGATGATGCAAAGAACCTCATTGAGAAACTGAAAAATAAATTGGAAGATCTGAGATCTGAAAAGGAATTCAAAGTTTTTATTGAAGATTGTGATGATAATTTAGAAAAAGCAAATGAGATAATTAAGCATCAAGTGAAGATAGAAAATTTGAAGCTTAGTTTGAAAGTTGGAAATGGCAAGAATGAAGCAAATCTGAAATCTGAGAATGAAAGTCTAAAGACTAAAAATGAAGGACTAAAATCTAAACTTTATAAAGTAACATCTGAGCTTGAGAAAGTCAATTTGCAGTATGATGAACTTGAGAAATACAATAAGATTGTGAAATGTGAACTGACTCAATCCAAACAACTTGAAAGGCTATATTCAACTAGTGAGAAGATTGATGAACAAATATCTTATCAAAAACCATTCTATGATAAGACCGGTCTTGGATTCAACACTTTTAAAGAAAATGAGGAAAGCAAGGAACCAGATCTGAAGATATCTGAAAGCATAGATGAGAAGAAGTCTAATGAGATCAACAAATCTAAAGATACACCTAAAGAATAAGAATCACTAAAGCAAGAGGAATCACCTAAAGGTATGTAAAGAGAATTCAAAGGTAGATGTTTTTCTTGTAATACTATTGGTCATGAAGAGAGATTGCACAGGTAAGCAATTTAAACCTCTTAATGGTTATTGTTACAATTATCATGGTTTTGGACATAGAGCTATTGAATGTAGGAAATCTAAATTTATTGAGAATAATGATGGTAGTAGAATGTTTAGGAATACTAACAATCCAGATAAGAAACCTACTGAAGATATGAGTAGAAGAAATGGAGTAGTATGTTATAGATGCAACAAGGTTGGACACATTGCTAGAAACTGCAGATCACAAATCAATCAACCTGGACCAAGATACGGAAATAATGGAATTGTTTTTCAGATATGCAACAAGATTGGACATACAACAAGGTTTTGTAGAATGAACAATAGAATTTTTCATCCTAATCCTAATCCCAAAAATCATGCAAGAAGAAATGAAGATGCATGTAACAGTCAGAAAGGATGTTGTAGTAATTCAAATGAAGTGAATTTTATCAAAAGCACAGATCAAGGAGACATATTTAACACTGAAGGTAATCAGGAAGGTGAAGACTTGAAAGGTAAGAATGAATCTTTACCTAAACTATCTCAAATTACTTAATTTATGTAAATTGCGGTAGAATAGGAACTTAGATTAAGTGTAGAAGTAGATATATGATGAACTGAGTCTTGCGTAGTTAATGAAAGGTAGTTTCTGATGTTCTAATGCCATGGTTAAGAGCGCAAAGAAAAATATTATTTTTTGTGAGATCGAAAGAAGTTTTAAGTTTTACAGGTTAGCAGAGACAACTTTTTGGAAAGAAGCGACAAAAGAATTGAATGCGATGTCAAATCTAAGTGAGATTGAATTAATAAAAGGTTATGATCAGTATTACTTGATCATCAAAGAGAATTCAAGTGTCAAGGAGATCAAAGAGTAGTTATTGAAAGCATTTTGCAAGGATTTGGAGAAGAATTTTGTGTCGAATCTATGCAAGCCCTAAAATCATGAAATTAAGGTATTTTACTTGACAAATCTTTGAATCAGTAAAGGAATTTCAAGAGATGTTTCCTTAATACACATTGTCAGAGATAAGAATAGACCTAAATTGAAAAGGGAACTAGTAGAACCCTTGGAAGAAGAACCTAGGTTTGCATTATCATATGTACTAGAAGGAGTTTTACACTTAGAAAATGTCAGAAGTTATCTTGGATTCAAACTAGAGATAGTGACTGATAGTGATTTCACAGATGAATATCAGAAGATTTACAATCAGGATATGACACTGAAACAAGGTTTTGAATATTTGGAACACAATGAAATTGTTAAGTATGGATTACAGTATGAATTTGATAATGAAGAATGCACTAAGATTATCTTGAGTAGAATTCATAATGGAAAGTTTTGGCTAGAAGATAGAGTGATAGATATTATAGCTAATTTGATTCATGAAGTCACTAGATTATCTAAAACTGGAGCTATTCCTTTAAATGCGAAAAACATGAGTAAAATAGTCATTGATAACACAAACTCATCCTATAATGGTAGAGGAATTGTGATTAGTAAGATCAAACAAGATGATTGTGAGATACTTATGCAAGATCCTAACTACTAAGTTTTGTGCAAATTCAAGAGAGGATGACATGGCAGCTGGAATGGTACATGTAGCCTATCTAATGTATGTTGATAGGGCACAAGTTGATATGTGTGAAATTCTAAGAATTCAATTGTTTGAGAACTTGGAGAAGATCAAGAAAACTAAGTATACAAAGTTTAGGTTCTCATCCATAATCACTTATATGTTTTTTCATCTTTTGAGGAGATTTTCTTACACCATAGGAAATGACTGGAATGATGGACAAAACTCAATGGAAAGGATTAACCTAGTGTATAGAAGACATGTTATTGACAGTGTTAATGAGAGTGCAATATTTGTTATTAAGACATTTCAGAATATTTTGTCTAGCAAATCAAGGATCCCTAAGTCTCTTATTGAAAAATATAAAGATGATATATGTTTTATGGTGGATACTGACTTTACCTATATTGAAGCAGTGGAGCCTAGAATAGAGTTCATAGACCCTCTTGGCTATGAGATATCTGAGTTAGAGACTAAAGAGTATGTTAGCAGATTACTTAAGTATAAGTTGGACACTCAATGTAATAGGTTTGGAACCTTTGAGGAGAACTTCAACTCCACAAAGATCCTAATTGAATAGAAGTAGTCTGAGAAGAGATTTGAGAGAACCATTAAGAAAATCCTAAAAGATACAGGAATGACAGAGCATGATTTTTTGGTAGCAAAGAACACATCAACAACAATCAGAGAGAGTGGACAAAAAGAAGTTTTCTCTATCCCTCCTTTATCATCAATTGCAGTACAACAGGAAGAACCACAAGTAAAGGTGAAAGTGGAAGTAACTAAGAAGGACATAGAAGCAAAGATGTCTACTAGATCCACTTCCTCGACACCTAGAAAAAGAGTAAAGGAAAGTGCTACTAGACCAGGAAAGAGACATAAAACTCTAGTGCAACTAGTTCCAAGAAAGATAGCAGAAGTAAAAGATGATGTCACTACTAAGAAGAAAGCTTGGAAACCAAAAGTTGAAAATTTTAATGAGCAAATCATTGAGAATGGTGACTTTGTAAGAATGAACAAATACTATGATATTTATGATTATACTGATAGACTTAATCTGGAGAATGCAGTTGTGAAGAATATGATTTTGACTGAGAAGAAGTTTGATACAATTCAGGGACATATACCTGATGATTTATATAACAAACTTCTAAACAAGAAGAAGAGAGCATTAGAGGAAGACATAGCTATCAGAGAAAAGCTTGTGAGGAAGCTTTTTGAAATAAGAGATGAAACACATTTCAATCAGATCATGAAAGCCTTAAGCACCCATCAGAGAACCAAAAGGATAACTATTCAGATTATGGGAGGGAGGTATGAAGAAATCAATTCTGAGACAGAACAAGCTATTATCAAGGTTATGGAAAAATATGTTGGAGAATCATCAGTTGTAGCAGAGCAAGTAGGTGAGAAAGAACAAGAGGACATTCCCTCTCCTCCAACTATTAATATTGAAGATGAAACAATGAATGTAGAAGGTAAAAAAATCACCTTGGATACTAATGAAAATGTATTCAAAAATTTGGAGAACACTATTGACAATTCAGCCTTTGAAGAATAGGAAGCTACAAAAGAAGAAGAGATGATAGAGACAATAGTTGTGGAACCACCAGTAATAGAGGAACAAGTTCCCATTCCCACCAAAGATGATATCAGTCTTACTCCTGAGACTTGAAAGAAGACTCAAATTGGATCTATGATTGAGCATTTGGGAAAGGAAGTAGATGGTGATGATTAGTTGGAATTGATCACATCCTTGAATAAAATCATTAGCAAGAATAAGAAAGTGAAGAGTCTTGAAGGGTGTCTGAAAGAACTAACTAAGAAGTTACAAAGTACTGTAACTACACAAATTACAGAAGTAGACCCTATGGAGAAAGTGAAGAATGTAATGAGCACCTTTGATAATGAATTTACAAACTTGTCTGATATTGCAAAAGTGAAAGCACAAGCAGCCTATGAGGCTAGAATGCTTTTGAACATTAGTCAGAATATCAGAAATGATATCAACACTCTTGATATCTGTATCAAGGATTTGAGGAAGCATTTGGAAATAGGTAAATCTTTGTACATATAGTGTAAAAAATCAAAAACCTTGACAACAAAAGAAGATCAGAAGATAAAGTTGAAGGAATAAAATTTTTTGAATGAAACAAACCTTCTGTCCAGCCCCAATGTGAAGGTATGTGATGTTGAGAAGAAAGTTCAGAAACTTTATGATGAAATCAGAGTTGTGCAAGATGAGAGAGATAGAAAATTGAGAAGATACACTCTTTTGAGAGAGCATGCTTCTATGAAGTTGAGCATTATTGAAGAGCAGTTAGAAGAATGTCTTTCAGCTAAGACATCTTTTCAAAAGTTGAACTTTGAAAACCTCCAAGCATGTGAAATAGCTTCTTATGGACTGAGTTCACTACTTAATGTGGTAGATTCCATTAAGAAATCATGAGAGAAGGAGATAGAGGTATAACTTTTTGTGATACAATTTTGTAACCCTCCCTACCTTATTGTCATTGTTGTCAAAGGGGGAGAGATATATAGAAGAAAATTGATAGTATATGATAAGGATTGTTACTCTTAGGGGGAGTACTATTAGAGATGATAATTTTTTGAGGATTTATAAGGATAGTATATATTTTATACTATGGCCACAATTTTGATCAATTTTGAGATTTTGAGTTGTACACTTAGCCAATTTTCTCATATATTACCACTAATGACAAAGGGGGAGATTGTTGGCAATTTGGCTGAGTTGATTACATAGATGTTGTCATTATGGAAACATATGATCCACATGAAGATCATACAGGTCAGAGAGCAAGTATGACAGAGCGCATTGCAAATTTGTCTAAGTGTGAGATAGTATTTTTACCAGTGAACCTCAACATAGTTTTTGTTTGTGACGTTGACTGGAGTAAGTTAAATGCTTGCACACTTGAAAATAGACTATATGATGTCTATTGATCACCCATCTTAGAGCACAAATCATTAAGGCATGTATGGAAGAAGTTATGATAGTTTTACTGAAGACAGTGTGAAGCTGACAAGACAGAATATGAAGACAAAACTAGTAAAGAGTTAAGGGATTATTTTGTTTATCAAAATAATGACTTAAAAATATAAAGGGATGACATCCTAGATGTTAACTCTTGGATAAAGATATTGGTATAAATGTAATTGTAAATGTAAGAATTGTAGAAAGAACACAATAGTTTGGACAAGTGATATGATGTGAAGTATATGAAGCATATGTAATAGTGATAGTGAAAGAGCAGTGAAGAGATATTGATGCAAGAAGTATAAGGTTATGTACCTTAACCTATTTGTGTAATCAGTGTATATTTTACATTACTTGTTTGGGTAGTGGGCTCATCTGGTAATCACATTTTGTACTACAACTCCTAACAGGGTTGAGGCTTCTAACAAGGCCTATAGACCCTTAATCAGGACTGATACACTATATGCTTGTAATAGACTCCTAACAGGGTCAACATCCTTAATAGGATACTTTTGATTAGTGGATCTTTATGGGTACCATCCCCACCAGGGTTTTCCCTTGGCCAGGGTTTCCTCGAGAACAAATAATGTGTTATGAGTTCTTTATTGTTATGCATGTTGTTTAGCTTCTTATGTTATGCATGTATAAAGATAATCTATTATATCCATAATTGGGCAAAAGATAAAGTTTTTAGAATACTGATTCACCCCCCCTCTTAGTACTCCCTATTTCTAATAGGGATAATGATAAACTTGGAGCCGAATAGAGAGAGACTGGTATACTAAAGGCACAAGAGGAGGAGTTCTTCCCAAACATGTAGAAAAAATGAGAGAAATAGGGCTTGGAAAAAAAGGAGAGAAAATCAAAAGGAGAGATGGGTAGGCCTGACAAAAGAAATTGGGCCATTGAGAGCACTCACAAGGTAGGGTGCAAGCCCAAAATAGAGGCAGGCAATGAAACCACCAAAGATTTAATGGGAGGTCTACCATCAGCCTGATTAACATGGGGGATCAATTGTAGCAGGGAGGATTCAGGTGGAGGGTGGGAGAAAGTAGATGGACAAAGAAAAGGATTAGTCACAAATCTTTGACAGATATCAAGAGAAAATATGGAGGACTATTGGCACTGATAAGAGAAATGGCCCAAGGAGTTAGCATTAGAATCAATAAAGGGAGGATCTAGATACTAGATCTGCTGGGCCCAAACTCCAAATTTAGACTGAATTGAGAGTACTGATGGGAGGGCATCTATTTGCTTCATGAGAAGACAAACACTAACTAGAAGGTGGGGTTGAGAAAAAGGAACCAGATCATGCCTAATAAAGAGCCATAGCTTATTAACTAGAATTTCTACAAGAAGGGGATCTCTATATTCAAGAGGAAGATTCGGAAAAGAAATCCAACGCGGTTGAAAAAAGGGTATTGACACATTAGCATCAAAATATGGAATCCATGCCAATGTAGTGATACCAATGTCCTTACAAAACCAACCCTTGAAATTGTGAAAAATTGATTTATGTTTACAAGAATAAAAAATCGCAACAAAATAAAGAGAATCTTTATTGTTGAGAAATAATTCTTTGAGCCCAGCCCAAACATAGGTCACCCATGAGATCAACGAATCAAAATCCACAAGAGACTGCAACTTACCGATTAGCTCCGAAGAATGCAAATAATCCACCTTAGGGTTGATCATTTTGAGAGGAAAGGTAACCCTAGGTTCCACTGGCAGTTATTGGTGAGCCTCCTTCTGAGGGAGTTGGTCCTACTTCTGATGGAAAGGAGGATTAAGGACATCCTCATGGGAGTGAGGGTTTGGATCTAAGGGACCTCTATGAAAGATCAGAATGCAATTTTGAAAGGAAAGAAACGCGGGCTGAGCAACTGGGATACGATTCGAGAAAGAGACACACGATGGATAGCTGGATATAGAAGAAAGGACTATAGGAGGACTAGTCAAGATGGGGTTTGATCTGGTGGGCGAAGGAGGCCAGCATATGTCAAAAATAGGCTGAGGAGAAAAAGGTCTACCATGACGGGTGTGACCATGACGGCAATGACAGAAAGAAGTTTGGAGAAAAGGTCTCCCATGATGTAGTGGTCTATAATCTTCTACGACGGCCGACGGGTGAGGACCAAGAATGCCTTCAAATGCAGGAGCCTTCTGAAAATGCCTTGAGGCAGCATTCTGCAGATGGCCATGCAGCTGCTGGAAGTGCAATGAGGAGGTTAAGAAAGCATGATCCCTCCATTTCCCTTGCAATAAAACCCACTAGGGAACATGCATTGAAGACTTAAGCTAGGCTATATCTTCTACATTGAATGGGACATCAGCCCATTTAGCATGAAAAAGGGGAGCCCTAAACTTGGTAGAACCCTTGTTCTCGGACTTCGAAGGAGGCACATTAGCAACTGGGTCACCCTTCTGCCCATTACTTCTATCTGACAGATCACTGGTACCTGCATCATCTCTAGCCGCATGTACATCTCCCTTGGCCACGTGTACGCCCTCCAAACCCTCCGTAGGGACACCCTATAAATTCTCTATAATCACCATAAATTTTAGATATAGCTTCTTATAATGTATTCTACAGTAATTTTTCTTAAGCCTACATATATAAATCAATATTATCAGTAGCCTTGAAATAAAAATATTGATATAAAAGCATCTTATAATTATTTTTAGATTTTTAGATAAAGTTTTCTTATGTTTTTAATATATGTCATATTTTTGAGTAAAGGTTTAACTTGATTATAAAAAAAATATTTAATACATATTATTATTATTGTAATGTTTATATATATATGATTCAAATCATCTATAAAAAAAGGTAAAACAAAAAAATAAAAAATTTATTTATAAATTATCTTTTATATTTAACTTTTTAACTTTGAAATATAATTTAAAAAATATTTTCTTGGAGGTGCCTCCTAATGATATTCTTGAGGTTTCCAAAGGTTCTATTTCTTTGTGAACTACTGAGTTAGAATGGACTTTGGACATGCTTTATAATAGACAAGAAGGTTAATAGGCTTGATTAGAGAATTTGGGAGATGACAAATGATCTCTCCATAAAGCTCAACAATTGGGGTAGCTTTGGGAATTTTTTTAAAAAGACTCCTTGAATCTTCTAGAGGAGCTTAACTAAGATTGAAAAGAAATTAAGGACACTTCATGTTAGTTGGTTTTGGTGGTGTTCCACATTAGTTCTACGTGTCTCTCCTTTTCCCTACTACTTTTTTGTGTTGGTTAGTTGTTGGGTCTTTTTCTTGGAGTTCTCACTCCTTGTGAGGCCCCGTATTTTATACCTTTTAGCCCTCCCAATTTAAGGGTTTGGGGCCCTTCTAATTTATCTAATCACAACACTACCTTAGAAATAATATTATTCATAAATAAAAAAATTGATTATATCATATCTCTCAATTATTAGAATTTTTTTAATTGTCAAAAAAATCAAACATATTCTACATATATGCATATGTATGTTAATAAAGCTATTTAGATATACATATTTTTCTCATTTTAAATAATAATAAAGTTTACCTTAACTATATTTTCACTTCAACTTATTAAGTATATGTCTACATTTTTTATCTTTTGCTTAGAGACCATTAACAAACATAAAATCATTCAAAAATTTAAATATATATAAATGGTAAGAAAAAAATAGAACTTTCTTTTTAATATATTATACAATATAATAAGGTAAGAATTATTTATCTTGAATTGATTTATTTTATAAAGAAAGTATTTTGAGTTAAGAAATATTTAATTATATAGGATTATTTTAAACTAAAAGTAATTTGGTACACCATAGTAATCTATTAGCTAAAGAGTTACACTATCTTATTTTAAAAAATATGATTAACTTTTTAAAATATAAATATTATTTTTTTAAATTACATTATCCTACTTTAGAGTATTTTATTAATTATCTAAATACTAATATTAAACCAAAAGTTAAATTAGTTTATTAAAAAAATGATCATAAAAATATGAATTATAATACACATGACATAGAATTTTAACATGATACAATTTTTCTCTTCAATAAATCAAATCTATTCTATTTTATATATGTTTCTTGTTGGACACATGAGACTAAACCCATGATTATGATGAGATGGAGAACACTGCAATTGTCATTATAATGAAGTATTATCATTCACCATCATTGCTGAATCAAACTCGAATCGAATTCTATTGTAGCATATGAAATTTAAGCAATAGTTTATATTGTTTGATGATTTGATAAGCTTTTTATTTATCTTGCTAAAAATCAGTGTGATAATCCATCATCATTGTTGAATCCACCTTGATGATAGCATATAAAATTTAAGTAATATTTTATGTTATTTGACAATAAATACTTTATCATTTTTAACAATAAGTTTTAAAAATAAATAAGAAAAGAAAAATGTATTTTAGAATTGTTTGTTTATTCATTTTTAAAAATTTAGTAGTAAAGAAACAAATTGGTTTGTCTCTAATCACAAACTTAATAATGTCCTACTTTTCATAGCATTTTGTCCTTACATCAACAATTTTCAATATTTATCTCATTACTTTCTATTAATTATAAAAACTAAATTTTCAAGAATTTAAGAATAATGTAAGCTAATGATAGTGGAACTTCTCTATATATAATCATTTTTTTTTAAAAGTTATTTAGTTTTTTTAACCAATTATATCTATCATACATGACTACTTTTATCTAGAATTATTAAGTATTTTTATCAAATATTCTAATATTTTTTATTAATAATAAAAGAAAATTTACAAATATTTGATCATTGCATTTTTTACATATAAATCAATATTATTAGTTTCCTTGAAACAAAAACATTGATATAAAAGCATCTTATAAATTTTTCTTATGTTTTTAATAGATGTCATATTTTTGGGTAAAGATTTAGCTTGGTTATAAATAAAATATTTAATACATATTATTATTATTGTAATGCTAATATATATATGTAAAAATTTATATTTTAATGACTCCATTCATCTATAAAAATAGTAAAGAAAAAAAATTAAAGTTTTATTCATAAATTATATTTTACATTTAACTTTTTCAATTTTGAAATATTTTCTTGGAGCTGCTTCCTAATGATATTCTCAAGATTTTTTAAGGTTCCATTTCCTTGTGAACTACTAAGTTAGAATGAATTCTAGAGGCTTTATCAAATTATCTGGTGATTGTAGAGAAATTGAACAATCTATATGTGCTTTGTGATAGCCAAAATGAAATCTATAAATGGCTCTTGGCCTAGTTTCATACACCTAAGAAGAAGGTTAATATGCTTGAGGTTCTAGTTGAAGTAGATGCTAGGCTAGGGGACTAGAGAGAAGATGTGCATCATTAGATAATTTGGGAGACGAGAGATAATCTCTCCATAAAGATTAACAATTGGGCTGACAATGAATGTTCCAATATTTCTTTATATTCTCTACGAGGAGCTTGATCTCTCTAAGATCGGTGTTGTGCTCCCCCTACTCAAAAGAATTAAAGAAAAAGACTACTTCTTGAATCTTCTAAAGGAGCTCAACTAAGATTGGAAGGAGGTTAAGAACACTTCCCTTTAGTTGGTTTTGGTGGTACTCCACATTGGTTCTACGTGTCTCTCCTTGTCCCTACTAGTTTTTTTGTGTTGGTTAATTGTTGGGTCTTTTGTTTGGATTTCTCACTCCTTGCGAGTCCCCATATTTAGTCTTTTAGCCCTCCATATTTAAGGGTTTGAAGCCCTTCCTGATTTATCTAATAACAACACAACCTTAGAAATAATACTATTCATAAGTTTAAAAAATTTCATTATGTTATATCTCTTAATTATTAAAAAAATTATTGTAAAAAAATCAAATATATTCTACATATATGAATATATGTTAATAAAGCTATTTAAGATATATATTTTTTCTCATTCTAAATAATAATAAAGTTTACCTTAACTATATTTTCACTTCAACTTATTAAGTATATGTCAACAATTTTTATTTTTTTCTTATAATCTATTAACAAACATAAAATCATTCAATAAATTCAAATATATGTAAATAGTAAGAAAAAAAAAAGGCTTCCTTTTTAATATATTATAAAATATAATGAGTTAAGGATTACTTTATCTTGAATTGATTTATTTATCAAGAAAGTATTTTGAGCTAATTATTTAATTATATAGAATTATTTTAAACTAAAATTAATTTGTTTCGCCATAGTAATATATTGTCTTAAGAGTTACACTATCTTATTTTTAAAACTATTATTAATTTTTTTAAATATGAATATATTTTTTTAAGTTGCATTATCCTACTTTAGAGTATTTTATTAGTTATCTAAATACTAATATCAAACTAAAAGTTTAATTATTTTATTAAAAAGAAACTTGTAATAAAAATATGAATTATTCATGATACAATTTTTCCCTTCACTAAATTAAATCTAAAAAAATTCTATTATAGAAATATTTTATATTATTATTAATTTACTTTGGCATAAAAATATTTTAATTTAAGATATATATATATATATATATATATATATATATATATATATATATATATATATATATATATATATATATATATATATATATATATATATATATATATATATATATTCTTTAAACCCATCTCCTTAAAAAAACAATCTAAAAGATCTACAAAAAAATATATTCTAATAAATAAATATGAACTACAATTATCAAATTAAAGCATTGTGAAGAAGTTAAAAAAAATTATAAAGATTGAATTCAAGGTAGGTACTCTCAATCTTTAAAATTTCAAATAAGATTAAAATTATAAACCTATTTAACCACACAATTCATAAAACTATCTATATGACACTTAAATTTATATATTATTATTGATTTAGACTTTTTTCCAAATAAAACGTATGAATTTAGAAACTTCATAAAATTTGAAATTTTTATATATATTATTAATTTATACTTATTTTCAAATTTTAAAATATTTATATGTATATAAGAAATTATATCACTAAGAATTTTCATTTCGTATTAAGAGACAATTGCATTTTAAATTAGTTAATATCAATTATATATAATAATACATATTTTAAAATAATGATTAGTTTATTTGCACTATTTTATTAAGAATAAAATATTTATTATAGTAATCTATATTATTAATTATATTGATAAAATATTTAAATTAAAAGAATTTATTAAATTATTCATAAATTTTAAAAAAAATTACAAATGACCAAATGGTCATATAAAAATCATGACACATAGAGTGACCGTCAAATTCGAGACCTATCTAAATATAAATAAAAAATGTACAATCCCTTATCTTAAAATAGAAATTAAAAATGTTAAATCGAATTTGACAAAAGACAAAAGACAAAGAATCTACTCAACGAAAAAAAAAAACGAAAAAGAAAAAGAAGCCACCTTTAAAAAATCATAAAACTTTCTATTACTAAAAACCAAAATCATGAAACCGTTTCATTTATTTTAAAATTATTTCTTTATATTTAAATATTAACTTTAAATATTATTCCTGGTTATTTTTCTGACGCAATTCATCTCCCCTTCCTCCCATTCTTTCACCTAAAACTTAACCCCTTTACTTTCAACGAAATTATTTGAATAAAATATGTTTACTTCATTTTCTCAGCCGGGAAGTTTACAATGGATTCCCTGTTACTATCCTAATTACGGCTTCTGCCCCTGGTTTCTCACTGGAATTACTTCAGAATACTCCGACGTGGTGAACACTTTTTTTGTTTTTCATTGGATTCACATGAAGAATAGGTGCTGCACGACATTATTACTTTTTAGACTTGGATCTGATATTAGATAAGACGCTGGGACCGTTCTGTTTTCCACTAACATTTAAACAAACATGCAAGTAAATGTGGTCCCGATCAGTAGATCCACCTACTCCAACAAACACTACAATCAATCCAAGAAAAATAGATTTATATATGCATTGGCTCCACACCAGGATAACGTCCTTCTTTAATAAGATTTCATTTCCACTGGTATCACTGTTCAGAGTACCTTGTATTTCTACTGGATTATGCATCATATAAACTCATAATCTAACCTAGCCCATAAGAGAGCTTTTTGAAAAGTGGTGTAAGAGGAAACTCCAATGATGAGAAATATTGATTCTCCTTCTAGTCCAGGCATGACCCATTCATTATGGAGATCACCCGTTCCTTATCTCATGGGTGGGATTGGTGCCATGCCTGTTCTCATATGCTTTGCTTTGTTTCTGTTGGTATGCTCTGACTGCAGCAGAAAGCAAGAAAATGAGCATCATGGGGGTGAGAGGAATAAGGAGGAACATGGTTGTGAGGAGAGAGTGATTGTGATAATGGCAGGGCATGAGAACCCCACCTTTATTGCTAAACCATCATCTCTTGAAGCTCCTGCACAATAGATAGCAAGCGATGATGCTACATATTTTGAGATCTATTGATGTGGTGTTCATAAACAAAGGATACAATAGCTGCTATACACCAGCTTTTTTGTAGTAAGTTGTACACGCCCAGATACCGGTTGAGTATTCGAGATAACTTTAGATGGGAGGTTTGTCCCACGTTTCAAGAAAGAGGGGACATTATTAGGGTTTGAAATGTTATTGACCTGTACTGTCCTTATGTACTGAGCCCAATAATGGGTTGGCTAATGCTTGTCTGTTGTCCCCTTGACTAAATAAACGTATGTGTATGCATCTATCTGTTGGTGCAGTCTTCTTGCCAAGGTAGCTCAAAGAATGTAGAGAGTTGTTTATCTGATAGTTATTTTCTCCATGTCTACTTTCAAGTCTTTTATAGTTCGGCTCAAACATAATTTCCTTCTTATAGCAGACCTTATCCCTTTTCAGGGTGCATATATATATGGAAGATATAAAGGATAAGAGTATTTAATTTGATATAGGGTACTTAGTTTGATCTTTTAAGAAAAAGTTTTTGATAGGATTGTCTATTTTCAAACATTATGCCTAAGTGTTTACCGTGAATCTAAATTTTGTTTAAGGACATGGTTATGAATCTAGGATAAAGTCATAGTTGTGGATCTATGCTTTGAGCTTGGATTCATCACAAAACTTAATGATATTCAAATTCTGCAACTTTGCTTGATGAGTAGATATCTATCCTTCTAAATATATGGAGACTTGATGTAAAGGGTACTGATTTGTTGCAATCAAACAAGTTCCCTTAGATCAACCCCTAGAAAGTGAAGAAGCTCAAAAAAAATAGTCAACATCCTATACATACAAATTTGTTAATCTTTTTTATTGCACTAAATGAAAATGTGTTACTATTAATTGTTCCAATGCTCTAAAATGAAATGATTTTGAATAATTCTTTGTTCACTAAATGCAATATATGTCTTTCAATGCTGGCACATAACAAAAATTGTGCGCAACATATGATTAATTGGATGAAAGTGAGAAGGGCTAGTAGCCAGTTGTAAATTTTAAATTTTTACAATGAAAAGGGACAAATCCATGACTACAATGTAGTCTTGCAACCATAGACTTCTGATGCAATCAAATGCCTTCATACATGCAAGGTGGCTCTAACAAGAGTCTAATGAACTAAATGTGTGTAAATATGTGTATAAATAGACTTAAAAGGAAGTTAGCAATTCCATATTGCCTCAGAAACCATACAAAAAAGGTAAGAAATAAAAAAATCTAAACTATATTTTATTTCCCTTAACAATAATAGAAAATTAAAACTAGTTCCAAATAAATCTCAATGAATTCATTCACCTATTTTCACAACCCATTCATGCTAGCCAAAAATCAAGCCTTAATTTCCTATAAAAAGAAGAAATCTATTCCCAATTTCCCTGATAACACCCCTTACTAACAACTCAAAAGTGAAAACAAAAATATAGCCCAAAATAGAGTGCATAAGAAGGCTCTTGTAGGAATCTAATAGCTTGTTAGGCATATTTTCCTTTAATAATGAGAATCGTCCATTATATTAAATATTTCCTACATATGAAAGATTTTGAACCTCCTATTTTAGTGGAACATGGTATGGAAAACATCAAAATATCTAGTCGACTAACCCCATTATTGTTGAAATTAAATAAATTGGCTATATAACCAAATAAATTTTACAAATTTGGGACCTTGTAACAACCATCTTAATGTCCCCTATCTTCCTCTACGTGTTTCATCCTATCTTAGGGTAAATGGCTATTTAAATTTCTCACCATATAGAGGAATGATATCAATACCTTTAGGAAAATCTAACAAATATCTATTTTCATTATCATCTCATGTATTTTTAATTTTCATGCTTTCTTTGATTTTAACTTTTTGTTCATACCCTAGAAGATTTTTCTGTGTGTAAATTTTCTATAACTTGATCAATTTAGTTTAAAAATCTCTATTTGATGTGAATTTGTGTTCCTTTTATACATTTAGTTGCAATCAATATCTTTCTTTCAAATGCACCTCTTAGATATGTCTTGTAAATTATACAACATCTGGAATCACTTGTATCTCATCAAGAAGACCTATAAGGTCAAGAATACCCTTAAGATATCTCCCCAAAATAACTTGGACAGTAGACTTTTCATTAGATATGTAAGGAAAATGGTGTCTTGACCATTGAATTATAAAAAGATACTATTGATAAATTGATGAAGGGTACTCCCCTTAATACCACAAACACATGACAGAAATAGAGAAACAACAACAATATGCAAGAACAGAAAATTGGCTTCTTATTATCTCCACAAATGTGGAATTACAAACTTTCAGAATTACAATATGCAAAGCCACATGGGCATTCCCTTACAATATTCTGTAGGACAAAGCCTTGAACTATTACCCAGATCTACTACCCAGAACTATTCTGAACTGCCTAAGACAATAATACAGCCTTCCTTATATAGGCAATTTTCCACCGCCTGGGAAGGTTCCAGAATTTTAGCCAATAAGGCCGACCAAACTTAGAATTATTTTATTTTACATTTTATTACATCATAGTCGGCTCAAGATAACCTTTGAAACCCGAACAGAAATTTTGAAGAAAATTATTTTCTGCCATTTCAAGTGGCCCAACTTCCGAAGACCATAAGTCATCACCCGTTGACCCGCTCGGCTATTATAACCTCATTTCAGAAATGCCACGAAGCGCTCTACAGGCTTGACCCATGCAAGCGCCCGTCACCCAGATTTTTGACCTCATCTAGGGCCTCTAAAGCCTTCAAAACTAAGTTCAAAGTTTCTGTACCCTACTGCCAATACCGAAAATCTTCAATATCTTCCAATATACACTTGATCTGGCAATGAAACTTTACTGGCAAACTTATATGACCAAAATGAACCTCCAAGAAAGAAATCAGATCATTCTGAGCACATACAAAAATTACCAAAAATAGTAACTTTCCATAAAGAGCAGCTCTGCACAAAATAGCCCTTATTGAATATAAGAACAAAAATATTTTTGGGTGATGCAAGATTGCTCTTACACCTAGGATGCTCCTGCATCAGACACCCAAGGTAATTTGAGAAGTGACCCTGTTATGACTCAGGTGTGCAGAGGAAAACCAAGACGGCTAACCTCCTCCTTTGTCAGCCATGATGAATCTTCAACAGGTCATCCTTTCCACTTGACCAGATATTCTTCATATGTCTTATTCCTTGTGCTTCTGCCAACACAACTGTCCAGTATATCTTCGATCTCCTTGGTGTCTGAACTAGTTGCTGGAATACTCCATTGTGCTGTTGTGATCTCATCTTCAACACCTCCTTCATGATACTCTGTCATATCTGAAATGTTAAACATTGGTGAAATATTTAGCTCAGTAGGCAATTCTACCTCATATGCGTTTCTTGAATCATGTTTTTTCAGTATCCTACATGGTCCAAACTTCTTCATTTTCAGTTTGTTATATGTACCAACTGGAAACCGCTCCTTCCGCAAATGAACCATGACTTCATCACCAACCTGAAATTCTTTATACCTCCTTTTCTCATCTGCCTTAGCCTTATACTGTGCATTCATCTTGGTAATATGCTTCCTCACCTCCTCATGGATGTTCTTCAAGTGTTCTACAAAATCCTCAGCTTCAGCACTACTTATTTCTCCTTTATCTATCTTCCTCAATTCAGATGCATTTCTCGGACTACTTCCATATACAATCTGGAATGGTGATTTACCAGTGCTCCTATTGACAGAATTATTGTATGCAAATTCGGCCTGTGGTAAAATCAAATCCCATCTTGCTGGCTTATCTCCAACCAAACATCTCAGCAAATTTCCCAAACTCCTATTCACCACCTCTGTCTGTCCATCAGTCTGTGGATGATGTGATGAACTGAACTTCAAATCTGTCTTCAACTTCTTCCACAATGTATGCCAGAAATATCCAACAAACTTAGTGTCCCGATCTGAAACTATGGTCTTTGGCAAACCATGAAGTCTCACTACTTCTCTGAAAAACAATTCTGCTACATGAACAACATCATTAGTCTTCTTGCAAGGAATGAAATGTGCCATCTTTGAAAATCTGTCAACCACCACAAAAATTAAATCATGTCCCCGCTAAGTCCTCGGTAAACCAAGAACAAAGTCCATGCTGATATCCTCCCAAGGCTTCTCTGGTACAGGTAATGGCTGATACAACCCTGTATTCTACTTCACTCCTTTCACCATCTGACATACTCTACAACTCTGTACAAACTTCTTCACATCCTGCTGCAACTATGGCCAATAATAATTCTCACTAACCAAACCAAGGGTTTTATCACGACCAAAATGTCCAGCCAATCCTCTGCTATGCTTCTCCTTGATGAGATTCTCCCTCATAGAACTTCATGGAATGCACAACTGACTCCCTCTGAATAGCATATCATCCTGGATGATGAAATCCAACCATTTGGTCCTATCTAGAGTAACAGGTTCTGTACAAGCTTTCCAAGCTTCACCAAAATCAGGATCCTCTGGATATAAATTCTTGAGTTCCTTGAACCCAACCACTTCAATCTGCATTTCTGTCAGCAATAGTTGCCTTCTGCTAAGAGCATCTGCAACCCTATTAGACTTTCCACTCCTGTGTTTCAAAACAAATGTATAACTCTGCAAAAACTCAACCCATTTCAAATGCCTTTGATTCAATTTTCCTTGACTATTCAAATATTGCAAAGCTTGATGATCAGTATACAAAACAAACTCCTTAGGAAGCAGATAATGTCTCCACTTCTTTAATGCCTGAACTATAGCATAAAATTCCTGATCATAACAGAATATTTTCTCTTGGCATCATTTAACTTCTCACTGAAATAAGCAACAGGTTTACCTTCTTGGCTCATAACAGCTCCTATTGCAGTACCACTAGCATCACAATCTACTTGAAACACCTTATTAAAATCTGGAAGTGCTAAAACAGGTTGTTCTGTAACTTTTTGTTTCAACAATTGAAAACTCTTTTCTGCCCCATTAGTCCACTTAAATTCTTTTCTATCCCCTCTCATTGTTTCAGGTCAAGGGTCCACAAATACTGCTAAAATTTTGGATAAACTTTCTGTAAAAGCTAGCCAAACCATGAAAAGATCTTACCTCAGTAGCACTCCTTGGATTAGGCCATTCAAGGATAGCCTGTACCTTCTCTGGGTCCATTTTTAGACCTTCTGCTGAAACTACAAATCTCAAATACACTAACTCTTTCTTCACAAAACTACACTTCTTCAAATTAATCAACAATTTCTCTTCTCTCAGCTTCTCAAATACCATACGAATATGCATCATATGCTCCTCCAATGTCTTACTAAAGATCAAAATATCATCTAGGTAAACAATGACAAACTTACCCAAAAATTCTTTCAGAACCTCGTTCATGAGCCGCATGAAAGTGCTCGGTGCATTGGTTAGCCCAAAAGGCATGACTAACCACTCATACAGTCCTTCTTTTGTCTTGAAGGCAGTCTTCCATTCATCTCCTTATCTGATCCGAATCTAGTGATATCCACTCTTCAGATCTATCTTTGAGAAATACACAGCTCCACTCAAACAGTCCATAATATCATCCATTCGTGGCAATGGAAACCTGTACTTGATTGTGATCTTGTTTATTGCTCTGGAATCTGTACACATCCTCCACTCTCCATTCTTTTTTGGTGCTAATACCATAGGTACAGCATAGGGACTCAGACTCTCTCGAATCAATCCTTTCTGTAACAGTTCATGTACTTGTCTGTTCAACTCCTCACTTTCTGCAGGTGTCATTCTGTGTGCTGCCTTATTCGGCAAACTCGCTCCTGGGATCAAGTCCATCTGATGACTGATCTTCCTGACTGGTGGTAATCCATCAGGGCACGTTATCGGATACAATATCCTGAAACTCATTCAACAAATCTGCAACTTCTACAGGAACATCTTCTACTTCCTCTTTACCAACTTTTGGAATTAAAGCAAAACATACATGCTCATGCCTCATACCATCTAGGAAATTTCTTCCATCAACAAAAGTTATCTTTGCATTACCACATACCTTTTCTTCAGTCTCCTTCAATGGTTTTAGCTAATGCGCACTCCATCCTTTGTCAGGGAATAGGTATTTGCATGACCATCGTGTACAGCACATCTGTCAAATTGCCACGGTCTACCCAACAACATATGACATGCATCCATAGATATGATATCACACAATACCTCATCTTTGTATCCGCCAATCTTGAACTTCACCAGGCATTGTTCATTGACCATGACCTTGTGGTCATCCTGTACCCAGGCAATCCGATATGGATGTGGGTGTTTATGTCTCTTGAGCTTCACTTCGTCACCATCTCTTCTGACACCAAATTGTCAGTGCTTCCACTATCAATAATCACATCACAACATTTACCTTCACACTTGCACCTGGTGCGAAACAGGCTCCTCCTTTGCTCAGGTTCATTCTCACCACTCTAACAGGACTCTTCTGTTAATCAACGTTTCTCCTCTTTCAGCATCTTCAGAATTTGATGATCTGTTATCTTCATCTACGTGTGCAACTCTGGCCTGGCCTTCATTTCTCCTGTCTGTTCTGCCTTGGCACTGAGGAAATTCAAATGCCCTATGACCTTCTTCTCCACAGTGAAAATATGTTCCACGGAAGCCACCTCTTCCAGATCCTTGTCCTCTTCCCCTTCCTCTCTGATCTCTATTATTTTTATCCTGGAAGTGATTGAAATTATTTCCTCGCTGATTCTGACTGCTACTAGCCTCATCCTTCTTTTTCCGATCTTCATTTCGGCCACCATATGACCGTCCACCAGATCATCCACCGCGACCTCTTCCATTTTGTCTGCTCTCAAACTTCTTGTTCAGCTTTTCCTCTACTTTTAGGGCAAACTGGTATGCCTCTTCAATACTGTTCATTCGAACCAGATTCAGCTCCTCCTGAATGCTTGGCCTTAACCCATTAAGGTATCGGGCAACTTTCTCTTTATCAGCTTCTGCATGGCCTGTTCTGATGAGAAGTCGATAGAACTCTTCTGTGTACTCCTAAACAGATCTTCCTACTTGCTTCAAACTCTACATTTTCTTCAGTAGGTCAAGCTCATAATCAACAGGAATGAACTGTCGCTTCAATTTATCCACCATCCGATCCCATCTCATGATTTTCTCCTTTCCCCTTCTGTTTCGCTCCAACTAAATCTCTTGCCACCATATCTTCGCATGACCTTTCAGTCTGGCCTTCGCAAATTTGACCCTATCAGGATCCTCAACATCTTCATACTCAAAATATTCTTCACATTCATTGATCCAGTCGATCAATTCCTCTGGGTTAAGATTTCTAGAAAATGTAGGAACCTCAATCTTAGGTCTTTTCCAATCTTGGAAATGGCCTGAAAAAAGTCTTTCTTCCTCTTGGTTCACAATTTCGGCTTCTCCTTCTTGATATTCTTCTTCGGCTTCATCCTTGCTTTCATCTCTGACATTGAGATTCATTCCTCTACGAATCTCTTCTTGCAATGCTTGCACTTGTCTCTGCAGCTCTCTAACCTCAGGTGTCACAGCACCAGCTCTTCCGCCACGTTCTCATCGTGGAGGCATATTCACGATGTGCACTAAAACCCTAACCACAGTCCTGGTGTAAACTGCCTCACAGTCAGCGATTTGTTTACACACTCAAGAAAACTTGCTCTAATACCACTTGATGAAGGGTACTCCCCTTAATACCACAAACACATGACAGAAATAGAGAAACAACAACAATATGCAAGAACAGAAAATTGGCTTCTTATTATCTCCACAAATGTGGAATTACAAACTTTCAAAATTACAATATGCAAAGCCACATGGGCATTCCCTTACAATATTCTGTAGGACAAAGCCTCGAACTATTACCCAGATCTACTACCCAGAACTATTCTGAACTGCCTAAGACAATAATACAGCCTTCTTTATATAGGCAAATTTCCACCGCCTAGGAAGGTTCCAGAATTTTAGCCAATAAGGCCGGCCAAACTTAGAATTATTTTATTTTACATTTTATTACATCATAGTTGGCTCAAGATAACCTTTGAAACCTGAACAGAAATTTTGAAAAAAATTATTTTTCACCATCTCAAGTGGCCCAACTTTCGAAGACCATAAGTCATCACCGTTGACCCGCTCGGCTATTATAACCCCATTTCAGAAATGCCACGAAGCGCTCTACAGGCTTAACTTGTGCAAGCACTCGTCACCCAAATTTTTGACCTCATCCAGGGCCTCTAAAGTCTTCAAAACTGAGTTCAAAGTTTCTATACCCTGCTGCCAATACCGAAAATCTTCAATATCTTCCAATATACACTTGATCTGGCAATGAAACTTTACTGGCAGACTTATATGACCAAAATGAACCTCCAAGAAAGAAATCAAATCATTCTGAGCACATACAAAAATTACCAAAAAGAGTAACTTTCCATAAAGAGCAGCTCTGCACAAAATAGCCCTTATTGAATATAAGAACAAAATATTTTTGGGTGATGCAAGATTGCTCTTACACCCAGGATGCTCCTGCATCATAAATGATTTGGTTGTTGCGAGAGGTATCACCCTTATGGGGAATGAGTAGGGAGACCCTCCAAGTGAGGGGGTCAACATGGTTTGTGGGGAAATGCCCTGAAAGCTACATGTTATGTCTGTTTTATCATTGTATTAAATCTTGATGATTTATCATTAGGTAAAAAATCTCACAGCAAATAAATTATGTTTCCTTATTTTACCTAGGAGGAAACCCCATCTTATGAGGGAGTTATATTGTATCTATGTAGTATGATATATTCTGAGTCTTATAGTTAGTGTGTTGTCTCTAGATTTTTGTTTGTAATGCTCCTACAAGAAACTCACTCAACAAGTATTGTAAGCTATTATTGATTTTTTAATAATATATTGAGTACATTTTAGAGTGTGGGGTTTTAACTTCTGAAATGACACATAATCATTGTGTTGTGTTATGTATTCTATTTACATTTTTAATATTAATTTTTTGTAACTATTATAAATATCTTAAAAAAATTGCATTACCCTCCTCTCAAGGTTAGTGTAGGAAGTTGTTCTACAACCTTAAATTCTTTTTAGGACCCTTAATGATAGAATTAAAATCAAATTTTACTTGTGGAAAGACTAGATTATATTTTCTAGGATTCTCCCCATATAATCATTAAAAAAATTACCAAAATTTATTTACCAACTTTGTTTGGTCATGTTTTTAAGGTTATTAAGTTGAACAATGTTTCATTCTACCATAAATATTTCTCTAGAATGTCCTCCAAAAGTGACTCAAAATATATTTAAAGAAAAATATATAAATCTTGGTTGCATATGTAATGTTTTTACATGGATTAAAGTCCAGGCCATTTAGAGAATCGACCAACAACTACAAATATAAAATCATTTCCACATTTAGTGCAAGGCAATCACATCACAAAAATCTATGTATATGTGAATTCATCTTCAAGACTTGGTTAAGGTTTGTACAAGCATATTTTCCACTATCTTCCTTTAGAAACTTGTCAAACTCTTTTAGAAAATAAACTTATTCATGTATTTAATTATTTGAGATAAAAATAAAATCTCACTTACTAAGCTGTATGTTTTTCCCTTCCAATATGTACACACCCAAGACATTTGAATAACATCCTAAACCAACTTTTCCATCTTCCATACTCTAGGTATACAAATATAGAGCCCCTAAATATCTATTTGTTAATAAGTATACTTTAGGTGTATTTTATTCTATACTTTAGTGTACTTAGGACTATTGACAACTAACTTCAATTCAGAAACATGAATCAACTACATATAGTTTATTAAATAGTTGGACTATTGTTGATCATCTGTCCTTTTAGATTACATACATATTAAAAAAACTAGAAACTAATATAGAGTATAATAAGCTTAAAGGAGAAGAGTATTTAGTTTAATGGGATACTCGATTTGAAGGTCAAAGAAAAGTTTTAAGTAAACAAATATTTAATAAGATTAAATTCTATGTTAAAATATGATGTCCAGTGATCTACATTGCATCTATGTTTGATTTGAAGACATGATCATGTATGTAGGATGAAGTCATAATCATGGGTTTATAGTCTAAGGTTGGACTCATCCTAAATATATATGAAAATTTTATTCTACAACTTTACTTAATAAATCTAGATATACACCTTTCTCCTTCTAAATATTTGGGGACATGGCGTAAAGGTTACCAATTAATTGTAGGGTGAACCCACAATAGTGGGTTACACTTTTTTGGAGGAAGGATTTCCTCAAAATTGTGTAAAATCCAAAAAAACTACTTTTCGAAAACATACTTTCAATAGTTCAAGCATAAAAAAATTTGATCCAAACCTTATTACTTTCAACTAGACATACAAATTTTAGGTTCTTTCAATTGAACTTTTGATCAAAGTATGAAATAAAATTTTTAAATTTAAAATTAAAAACTTTCAATTGAAATTTGTAAAATGGGGTTTTTAACCCCAAATTTAACCTCGTCATCACATTCATTTGGACAGTGAGGTTTCAGATCAAGTGAAAGTGCAGTGCTAGGTGTGACATTGAACATCATTATTCCAAGTTTTTTTCATTTTTTTTTATGTACATACATCATGTTTTTATATTAATATGTGTGTGGTGTTGTGTGTGTGTGTGTCTATATATATATATATATATATATATTATATATATATATATATATATATATATATATATATATATATATAGATACGTGTATATGTGTGTGTGTGTAGTCACGTAAATATATATATACACATATATATATGTATATGTGTAGATATATGTACATGTACACACACACACACACACGTGTGTGTGTGTATGTATCTACACATATGTATATATATACATATGGTATATATACATATATATGTATATATATACATATATATGTATATATATACATATATATGTATATATATCCATATATATGTATATATACCATATATATG